>JAOTOM010000898.1:0-50245 GCA_034440615.1 Ashinkailepas kermadecensis | reverse complement strand
CAACACACGGGTGTATCGGCTCCGCGCAGCACCTTTTTGCTGATTGGTCAGCCAACTCATTCCCCCCCTATTCGAACATGACTGGGTATCAACAGAGGGTTATATTTTCCCCCTGGCTTGAGCTGTTAGTTAGGCGCAGTAAAACGTCTTGCACGATAGGGTCGGCATGCGGATGAAAGGTATTTATTGCACAAAGGCTACTCAAAGAGTCTGAAAGTATGACGTGGTCGGCATCGTTCCCGACTCGATGGAAGGACAAGGCCTCGCGATGCCATGAGTTCCGCCGTACAACCGATGCGCTTAGGAGGCAGTGTAAACGATCTGGTCGTGAGCTCCGCTTAAAAAAAGGCACAACCTACACCATCAGCCGTTTTTGACCCGTCGGTGTAAGTGGCAGTACATGTATGGTAGATGTCAAGGTGTTCAAGGGCTTTCATCCGAAACAATTCTGGGATAAGTTCGTCCTTAGGGGTCAGAACAGTGTCGTGTCCACTGACGGCTGTACCAATTCCCAAGGGGCAACTGGCAGCGGTACCATCCTTCGAATGCGCATCTGAATATACCCCCTTCCGCAGCTCACGTATCCGCACACACGAACGGGGGCAGAACATTCCGACGTGTAACGCGAAAACAGCGCCAGCGTACGGTGTCCGGAACAGGGCATTGTATGCCGGATTCATGGGCGACTGTCTGACCCTACTGCAGGCATACCGTAGTCGCAGTTTATCCCGTCTCAGGGCGAGCGGTGCTTCATTAGCATCTGCCAGAAGGCTTGCTGTCGGAGAGGTGCGGAACACTCCTGCGGCTACGCACAAGGCGGCATGATGTACAGTATCGAGAATGCGTTTGTTGGATGCACTGGCACAGCCATAGACAAAACAGCCATAGTCGAGTTTCGGAGCGAATGAGCGATCGGTACAAGAGTAAAAGTGTAGACCTGTCTGCACCATAGGTAGATGCGGGCGACACAGCTTCATAATATCTACCGATGTTTTCCAGCACTTGTCCCGCAGCGTTGGGTTTCAGGTGGTTCTTGTACGTGAGTCGGAATCAAATAAAACACCTAGAAACTTCGCTGATGGCTGAAAGGGGATCTGGTCTCCATAGAGGTAAACTGTCGGATCTTGACAGGTGCGGCGGCGACAGAAATGCATCCAACAGTTTTATGAGTAGAAAAGCGGAAGCCGTTCGTGCTACTCCATTTCTCTAAACGGGATACAGCGAGCTGCAGCTGTCTCTCCATAGAAGACGGACGAGGCGGAGCACTATATGGTGCTACATCGTCGACAAAAAAGAGACCTACCGACACCGCCGGGCAAGTCATCTCCAATGTCGTTGATGGTCAACGCGAACAAGGCAACACTCAAGACACTTCCCTGGGGCACTCGTTGACTTGTGTCAGCCGTTCCGACATTGTGCTTCCTACACGGACGCGGAATGTCCGACCCAGCGGGAAAATTCTGCAGGAAACGTCCCATAGCGCCACGCACACCACACCCACAGAGTTTCATAAGGATGCCGTGTCTCCATGTTGTGTCATAGGCGCCCTCAATGTCGAAGAACACTGCTCCTAGGTGCCGTTTTTCCTTGAAACTAGTACGAATCACAGTGTCGAGTGTTAAAAGATGGTCAATCGTAGACCTGTTCTTTCTAAATCCAGACTGGGCGTTAGTGAAGAAGTTCTGGTCGTCTAAGAACTCACATGAGGCGCATTCACCATCCTCTCCATCAGTTTGCAAAGACATGAAGTCAGAGAGATTGGTCGATAGTGCAGAGGGTCAGAGCCGGTCTTGTTGGGCTTCAGTACAGGGACAACAGTGGCTTCTCGCCAAGAAGACGGAAACCACCGCTCTTCCAAAGAGAGTTAAAGCATGACAGAAGTGCTGCGAGTGCGTTTGGTGGGAGATGCCTCAGCATTTGATTGTGGACACTGTCGGGTCCCTCAGATACGCAGCGTAGTGTAGCTATTTTTGACGTGAGTTCGGCCATCGTGAATGGTTTGTTATAGGCGTGTTTCTCAGGGGTGGTAAAGTCGATGGGTGAGGCTTCGCACTGAACTCTATGTTGCCTAAAAACTGGCGTTCAGATCGCAGCTCAGGCTTCGGTCAGCGAGAGCTTTGCGATGGTGTTTGCTACGTCGAGGGGATCAGCGATTATATCGCCACCGACGTGCAAAACAGGGAGTGGTGTTGAGCGAGACCGGTCCGGATATTCGCTTTATCTGGGACCATACAAATCTAGCAGGGGTAGAGCGGTTCAGCGTGCTCACATACTGTCGCCATGACGCCCTCTTGGCTTCGCGTACCGCACGCCGTGCAGCCGCCCTTGCTTTTTGGAAGGAGACCAAATTGGCTGTGGTACTGTCACGGTAAAATTTTCTGAAGGCACGTCGACGGGCACGAATAGTCTCTCGGCATTTATCATTCCACCACGGTACCGGTGCACGTCTGGGCTTCCCAGTGGTGCGTGGGGTGCACCCTGTGGCACAATCCAAAAGTAGAGATGTAAAGTCCTCTACAGACACAGTAGGACTATTATAGTACAGATTAAAAGCATCTTCGAGTCGTGCTGCAAATTCCACCCAATCAACGTTCTGAAGCTTCCATCGGATTGGCCTTGTTCCAAGGATGATGCCATGTGTAAATGAAGCCATACTGGAAGGTGGTCACTGCCTCTGGGGTCTGAGTCGACTGACCAGTCGAGAAGCTGTGCCAGGCGCGGACTGGCCACACTGAGGTCGAGCGCGGAAGTGCTCCCTGACGGAATGTTATATGGGTGTGTGCACCTGTATTTAAAATGCACAATGACTCGCCGAGGAAAAACCGCTCGAGGAGTCGACCACGTGCGTTGCTGGAAGCACATCCCCAAATCGTATGATGTGCATTAAAATCTCCCAGAAGTAGGACAGGCGGAGGGAGCCTCTCAAGTAGTCGTTCGAGTTCCACGGAGGAGACAGGTGTGCCCGGGGAAGGTACAAAGAGCATATGCTGATGTAGCGGTGTCCAAAGTATACCTGTGCCGCCACTGCCTGCAAGTTAGTGTTCAATGACACAGGTTGAGCAGCAGTACTGTGGTGAACAGCTAACAAGACGCCTCCATGTGCAATAGTGTTTGTTTGGTTGTCTTTTCGAAAAACCTGGTAGTCTTTTAAATAAAACGGGGTTCCGGATAAAAGCTTTGTCTCCTGCAGGCATACCGCTACAGGAGTGTGCGCGCTCATCATGACTTGGAGTTCTTCCAGACTGGTCCTCACACCTCTACAGTTCCATTGTAAAACTTGGGACGACATAGTTGTTTAGGTGTGACTAGAAGGGACTAAAACAGAAGGAGCTGCTAAAACGCAACGCCAGTACACTATAGATGAGGGGCGGACTTGGTGATGTCGGAAGCCCTCGGGCGAGACCTGGGGCGTTCCCCACCGGGCGGTGATGGTATCCATGGAGGAGCTCGCTTACGCCCCGTCACGGGGGAAGGCCAAGGGGCGATTTTCTCGCCTCCGTGAGATGGGGTGGGCGGCGGACCCATGATCCTCCCTGTCTCTGGGGTACACTGGGGACTGGCTCTGGTAGTTGGGGACGGTGGGGGTGTCGCCCTGGGGGCTGACCGCCCACATGGGAACTCGGCGACGACTCCCTTGAACTGGTCCGTGATGACCGGCCAGACACGCCCATGTCGGGCGCACCCCGGCGGACTTCGACAGTGAGACATGGTCGAGTTGCCGGAGGAGCGACCACTGGTACCCGTCGAGAAGTCACACCGGGCTCCTCCGAACTGGTTGGTGGGGGTGGGTGAGTAGGGGTGGTTTTGGATGGTGTAGGGATGGGCTGGGCTGGTGTGGGATCGGTGGAGGTGGTGGGTAAGGATTCCAGGTGGTTACCGGAAGGTCCGGCGGGCCTCTTGGTTCGCTGGACTCGTTGCCATTTCTCCGGAGCTGTATCTGGTGACAGTGGCGTCACGACCTCAGAGGACGGTGACGGCGAAGCAGCGCGCTTTTCTGCCTCCCGGGGTGTCTCGCTCATCTGGTTGTGTGGTGTCGCTGGCGAGGCGACAGGTACGCCGAAGGAACGAAGGAGCGCACACAGTTGTGCGATCAGTTCGTTGGTTTTACTTCCCTCTATCTGGTGTGGGACTGATATGGTGGTTCTGACTTTCGCCGCATATGATGTTTTAGGGTGAGACTGGTCATATATGTCCCTAGCCTCACGGAAGGTTATTTTTCGCGCATGTTTAATTGCGATGATCTCCTTTTCCTTGATGTAAGTCAGACAAGAGCGGTCAAAAGAAGCATGAGGAACCTGTCCTCGCCCACAGTTCACACAGTTGGGTGTCTCGGAGGAGCACTGCTCAGTGACATGTTCAGAGGAACCGCATCTACCACTCGCTGGATGGTTCCTGCAAAATGAGTTTGTGTGTCCATACCTCTGGCATTTAAAACACCGCATCGGGTTGGGAAGAAACACACGGACCTTGACACGCAGGTAACCCACTTGTATCTCAGACGGTAAATCTGTTGTGTTAAAAGTTAATATGATGTTGTTTGTCGTAATCATTTCGGCGCCTTTCCTGACCTTCATCTTTCTCGCTACCGTCACTCCAAATTTACTCAACCCGTCAACAATCTCCTCCTCTGGCACGTCCCTCAAGTCATAACAATTGATTACACCACGAGATGTGTTCTTGGTTTGGTGCGGTTCTATTTTTATTTGGATTCTCTCGTCCACCCTCTTATCACCCTTTTTTACACCGTATACAAACTCGGATGTCTGCAACGCTTTCGCCGCCTCTTTCGCTAACGCGAACTCCACCTCCAAAGAGCCATCCCTCAACTTCTCACAACGAATGATCTTCCCGAACCGGTCACAGCCATCTCGTCTTTGAAAGGGGGAAAGAGCGGCGAGATTTTTCGTCTGTCCGCGAAAGATAAGAATACGGGGTGTATGGGAGACCTGGTCTCCGCAGCTACCCGAGTAAGTCACGCTCCTATCAGCGCCGATTGAGCGAGTGGTCTGGTCACCACGAGAGCGACCAGGAGTGGTTTTTTGTATTGCGGATGCCATGTAGTGTGTGTTGGTTTCCACTCCTCGGGCGCCCCACCACACTGGGGCCCACCGGGGGGACGCCTGGGGCCCGCGGACGGGAGGACGCCAGGCGCCCGAGGAGCTATACGGGGCAGGCGGCGCCTTCACCCGGCCGGGAGAGAGACTCACCACCCCGACCGGGATCCAGCGCCGCCCACCACTTGACCCCAGCCGGCCGGGCCGGCAGACACTGGGGGGAACCCCAGGCCCCCGGCCCGAGGCGACCAGCCACTTGGCCCGCGTGAGGCCCCACGGGCCCGCCCGCCCCTCCGGGATATCGGGACCAAAGAGGTGTGTTGGTCCCCCGTCACAACTAGCACCGTGCGACGGGGGACCTCAACCTCCAGGACTCCGTCAACCCCGGGGGGCGGGCCGAGGGGGCGCGGCTACCCCGATAAAACTGAGCTGGAGGGCAAGACCGGGGAAGTTGTCCTACCTGCTCATGATAGGGAGAGTTGGTGTTGCAGGGCCAGGGGAAGGACATGGATGGTGAGATGAGATGGGCATTGGAATGGGAGCGTATGGATGGAAGGACGAGTGAGGCACTCCTAGTCTGGCCCCTCGCCGGCTCACCGATGGACTGGGAATCCGGGTCCTTAGGGCACTCAATCCCCCCCCACCACGTAAAGGTGGTGCCTCGTCGGGGGGGGGCACAATGGGTATGATGGCAGGAGTTTGTAATTGTTGAGTGTATTATGCAATAGCAAGTGAGTCTCTTATTAAGTCTGAACGCTTTATGAATTTCTGTGGGATGTGCCTAGCAGTGGATTCGGCACCTTCCTTCGGGATGTGATGCTGATGAGGTTGTCTATGGTGGCACGATGGGTGTGATGGGAGGAGCTTGTGATTATTGAGGGTGCTAGGCGGTAGCAAGTGAGTGGTGTTAGATGGGCTGGGATATATAGCTTCCTAGGACTTGGGATAAGGGATTGATTGGGGTGGGAATATGTACATTCTAGTACCTTTTCTAGATAGGCTTAACCCAGATGGGCCCCTGGGGCTCTTATTAAGCCTTAATACTTTATGACTTTATGACTTTATGAGAGCAAAGTCAGCAAGAAGCCGTATGGACACCTCATTATAATTGATATTCCTGAAGAAAACAATGGTTAGTAAGCTATTGCCACACATGACTTCCTAAACAAACCCTAAAGAGTCATACAAGACCAGTGTCTGGTAGCGGCCAAGGCCTGTAGCGGCATTAAATGCCCCCCCACGATACTATTACCTTAGAAGGTACACCAAAATTCGCCTTCAAGATTTGGTGACGTCATAGCTTTTTTCTCTTATATTGCAGATATTGGTAGCATCAGGCGTGTTTCAATTTCACTGCGCATGAGTGAGTTAGAGCATTTGTCAATTTTCAATTTTCAAAGTTTAAAGAACTTAACCAAGCCGAACCTAACCTATTTTAAGTTGCTGTTGAATAAGAAATGATTGGTAAACTTGCAGTTTAAGGTGATTTTTTGCTCGTTCTAATTTTTCTTCAGAATACCATGTTCATGACGGTGACCAAGACGATGGGACCACTTTTTTTTCGGTGCAAATATATTTAATTTTAATTTGAAAAAAATGACAAATTGTCCAACTGAAAAACTTAAACCAACCTACCCTAACCAATCCTAACCAATTTGTTTGCTTTATGGTGACAAATGTGTGTAAACACTTTTCTTGGTTGGTTGGTTAGTTATTTGGGCTTACGGCCGCATTGACTGCGTTGGTCAGCGCCCACAACACTTTCCTTGTTCCTTAAAGCACAATAATACCAAAAAGTTTTTAAAAAATAAACATGTTCAGACTTTTGTTTTCTTCAAAAGCAGCTTAGGTTAGGTTAGGTTTGGTTAGGTTTCTTTATTAAGGTTGAGAATTTTTCAGAAAATAAATTAATTGACATTTTTATTTTGTTTATTTTTTTGTTCTCAAACGATAGGTTAGGCTAGGTTAGGTTAGGTTTTGTTGCATTAAAGAAAAAAACATTTATGTTTATGTTATGTTACCGAACTCAAAGCCCTTTTTGGTAACATTTTGCTCACAACCTGAAAAGTAAGCATTCACAAAGAAAATAAGTGGATCCAATCATCTTAGTCACCTTCATAAACATGGTATTCTGCATAATTTTTTTTTTTTTAAGAAGGGAAAAAAAGAACACCTTAAACTGCAAGGTTACCAATTAATTCGAAATTTTTGGGGGAAACTTTTTTGGAAATTTTTGAAAAGTTTTCCCACTTGGAAAGCCTAAACTAACCCAACTTAGCCAAATCTAACCCATTTGTTTGCTATATGGAATTAAATGTGTGTAAAAACTTGTCTTGTTACCACCTTAAAGCACAATAATACCGGTTTAGCTAGGTTAGGCTAGTTTAGATGCTGAACTTCGAAATAAAAAAAAAAATTCAAACATAAAATAAAATCGGAAATTTTCCTTCAAAAGGAGCTGACGTTAGGTTCGGTTAGGTCGGGTTCGGTTGTTCAATTTATAAAATTTTCGAAATGTACCTCGCTTCATTTTGGTTTCTATTTTTTCTCCAAAGCAAGGGCGTCGATTTGTATCCTTTTGTGGGGGCCATTGCTCCACCAATTTTGATCTTGGCCCCCTTAATGTTGATTTGCCCCCCCCAATAACATATGCTATTTTTATGCTGAGAAGAAAGTTAAAGAAAAAAAGAAGAAAAAAACACCATGCGACTTACGTAGCTTAGTTGATGCCAACCAGCACATTTTGTACTGAAATGAAACAGATTTGAATTGGATAGTGGATTGACTCTCCACCCTTTGCTGTAAAATTGAGAACTTTGTGGAAAAAAAACAAAGGAGTTGGATTTCCTTCCAATTTGCAAGCACGACTTACATCATAAAAGCAACCTTAATCATTGGCAACGCGGTACATAGTTTATCGTCGCTTTACCGAGGCTTATTTACTGACGCACCCGAGCAGAAATCGGGCATATTCCAAATTCGGTGGAGAAATTCGGCGCAGCCTGGCAATCGCACTCGTGACGTCACGGCTCAGAACTATGGGCCTGTGGCGGCTGCAGAAGTGACAAACACCTGCTTGTAAGTTATATAAGGTCAAAGCCCATCACCAAATGTGTCTGGAGAGACTTGATAGACACTTGCGCGCAATAAATGCCACAAATCGTGGTGGGCGTTTCTCAGAACATCCAAATAAAAATCCCAGTTACAAAAATTCCAGCGCCTAAAGTATAAATTTGAGGATGCAGTCGACAAATGTGACGGAGGTGAGACATTCTTGATGCAATTGCGCGCAGTGTTTAATCCGTAGCCCAATCTCATGTGACGTACTGATTCGTTTTTGTACTTCGCACTTTCTGATGTATCTGCATATTGGTGTGATTTTAAATAGTGAATAAATAGCCTGCTGCTATTTAATTCCCAAAAGGAACAGTAGTTGAAGAAGTAGGCAGGTAAGCTTGAACAAGAACATCCAAATAAAAAATTCCAGTTACAAAAATTCCAGCGCCTAAAGTCCAGTCCATGCCTTTTTCTGATTTGTGCTCAGGGTTTCCATTTTAATATCACATAACTATCACGTATGTCTTCAAGAAGGTCTGTTTTTAGTTTACTTTTATTAATATTTTCACTCCACTGCACCTGGTGCTTTTTCTGTCCTGGATTGGGGCACCTAGTGTTGCATTTCCGTCCAGGGGTTGGCACACCTTTTGGTAAATTTACAGCTTAAGTTAATTTCTGATTTCTTGATTTGTTTAATGCAATGTTTAAGAATGTGATGAACATGATGTTACTGCTCATTTTGGTAAAGTTGTGTTTTAAGGTGTTTTATGAATTCGTGGAATGTATCATTTCAATGCAATGTTTATGAATGTGACCCAAATTATGGGACCACTCATTTTCTATACAAATGCCTACATTTCAGGTTGTGAGCAAAATAACACCAAAAAAGGCTTTGAATTAGGTGCCAGAGGATAAGCTATTCTTTTTAAATAAAAAGAAATGCAACATAACATAACCTAACCTAGCCTACCCTCCCTTTGGAGAAAACCAAAACCAAAACATCAAGTTGTAAAAATTTCAAGCAATGTATTTTTTTACAATAAAAATGCAACCCAACTTAAAATGTTGAAATGTAAAAGGAAATAACATGTTGAAAGTACTATATTTTCAGGAATGGAATCCTGTGCTGATGATATTTTCTGTAATAAATTTGCAAATCAGATCTACATCATTAGTGTTAATAAATATGAAAAATTCATAGAAATGCATACACCGGTTTGTGGACAAGAAGTTATTCTGATGATTTCTGATGTATTGGAACATGATAAATGTTTCATGATAGAAGCAGGCAAAGTTAAAGTACTTATATCTCAATAAATGGTCAGTTCACTAACAAGACAGCAAATTCACTCAAATAGCACTCAAAACACCAGGCGGCCCACTCTTTTTGCAAGTTTAAAATCGATGACAGTGCTTTCGTGAATCATGTTTAAAGCACATGAAGGAAATGTATTGCTGACACTTATAAGGAACTGATGTGCAATCTGCAATCTACTCTCGATCGTGCAATCTGCGGAAAAAAACACGTTGAGCAGCCGCAGTGGCGTATTAAAGGGAAAAGTTCCCCTCCCTAATGTCAGGCACCAATGAAATACTTTCACCCACCGTCATTACTATTCAGGTCTGCTGTGCTCTGATGCTCTATCAATGCCGGTGTGTTTTAGCCTGCATCTGATCGCTGAAGTATTTTTATTTAAGCCGGTGTGTGTTTGTTGGTGTGTGGAGTGAGGAGGAGGGTAACGGTGACGGTGACGGTGACGATAGATCCGAGCCCACTATATGGCACGGCAGTCGCATGCTATTACTCAGAGTTGTTATGTTGACATGTACTGAGCACTGCTCTTTTAATTATGTGACTTCACCAGTTATTGGACGATGTTCCCCGTTGGTGAGGATGCTGAATAAACATAAACATACACATCGTCGAATAAAAATCGGAATTTCTGAGATCCGAAAATATAGTGGGCTAAATCCGACGAGCTTTTTTTTGGGGGGTCTAGTGCGTTGGCACTTCGGCCCCACCCAATGTTTTTCAAAAATCGACACCCCTGCCAGGCAGTATGCCCTCTCATATGCCAACATGATGGTAGACTAACACATGTTCAATGCTCAAAATAAGTAAATAGATCCAGATTGAATTGATTATAAGTAAATTGGCATAATAGTTGCCTTCTGTAGTGTTAATTTGCCAAGGACATCAACTATGATGATCATATATTCAGAAAGAATAAGCATTAACTCATCACTTGAGTGTTAGATAAAGGCCATTGCAGTAATGTTTGTTCAAGCTGTGATTTTACAACAAACCTTTGCTTTAAGTTAATTTTATATTCAATTTTTATCATGTTAAGGTTCACACTACTAAGATCTTCCTGGTGATTAAGGGACCAGGGAGCAGCTTTGCCAAGGTTTTTCATGGCCAATCATCCTTCATAACATACGGTACAGCCGGATGGTTGTGATATATGCATGCTATCGCAATCTCATACAATCCTTTCCTCAAGTTATTGCAAGTTCGACATGATATGATCAGAAATCATCAAGTTGATGATTGCTTTGAATTAAAAAGTGCAAAAGTGTATAAGCACCCAGTGTCCAGATTAAAATATTAAAACTGGTGCTTTTCAGCAGCCCACGTGCATGCATACACACATCCACTCGACTAGTACCGAAGTGGGTCCAATAGCACAATGGCAGACCGATCCAGTACCAGCCTGGGGGCTTGATGCAAGTAAAATATCACATTGATTACCCAAAAGTATCAAGTCAAGCAGGCTTAAAAAAAACTTGTACCAGTGAGGATGTAACACATCACTGTTGGCATTTGGGAAGCAGTGTATGGCTGTGTTCACACCAAACTATGCTGCCATTTTGATGGTACAGCATTCACAGCATGCCTCTCTGCCTCTCCAATATCACAATACAATCCAATTATTACCAGTACCTTTCATCATCAATGTGCCACTGTCCACCTCAGTGCCAGGCAACCTTGAAATAAATGTCATGAAAGCATATCGACCAACACTCTGACCATGAACTAGCTGCTTTACCTGGCTCCGACTCCAGGATAGCTTAGTGTCAGTGATAAATGCATCTAATTAAAATTATCATTATATGTAACATCTGCGCAAAAGCTGTACCATTCTTGAACAGACATTTTGAATCAAGAGATAATATATTTATATATTTCATATTGGTTTTGATTTAGGGTTAGTTTCATCTTGCATGAATAATTAGTATTGATTTTGTGCAAAAGGACAGGAAGGCATGTTATCATATATTGTGCAAGTTCCTGGCATTCGATTTATTGTAGATTTAACACCATCATGAATTCAAAAGACTAATAACATAGCTGCCCCAGGGAGGGAGGGGAAAGTCCAGGGGAGGGGAGCCCAGAGTCTCCTTTTGAAGCATAACATTACGCCAATTGGCTAAATAGATCAGACTTCCATTCTTCTCAGCATGGGCTAAATAACATGATTGTGTAGCACCTTTCTGCTTTGATATGAAGGGTGTCGAGGAAGGGCTCTGCAAGATTCAATAATTTCCCATACATTTATTGCATTTTCAAAAGGAGGTGTTATATCGTTTTGAGAAACTACCGAACACAAGCACAACTGTTTTGGTAGAATTTTGCATACGCCATACATACATGGCACTTGCATAAGCACTGGAAAAAGGAGTGGTAATTACCCTGCCCATTGAATAACGAGGAGTTAATTTTACTCCCTGAACAACACTGAAATTAAGGAGCACTACAACTTCAATATTCACGCTGCTACTGACGGTAGCAAGCTAATTCTAAATACGGTCCCTACAGTTCCCGAAGGACAAAATATTCAGCTGGAACACCACCTATGTCCATATTTATTGTTCCCTAGGCATTTCTCGCTTCTCCCAAAATTACCCAAGTTGATAAAAAGGAGTGAGGTTTCGCGGAGCACTTGCATTAACAATTTTACGAAGTGCGTTTTCTCAGTCTGGAGGACCAACCGCACACATGTTAATCAGGTAACTGAAATTAATAAATTGTCAACACAACCTATTGAGTATCTTAAGGTTACATTTACTTTAATATCAAGTGAGTAGCTGGCCGTAGAGTACTCCAGTTTTAACCGACTGCGCTTAGCGGCTCCACAGCTTCCCGAAGATCGATTGAGCTATCACGTATTGTTTATTGTGCATTAGAAGAAACGTCTCCAAGTCAATGCGCAGTTACGGATGCCATCAAACACAAACACAGGGAAATGGCTGTACAAATATCATACGCCCACCTACATGAAGAACAAACACGATCATGAACACCGCTAAGTCAAACATGCCAGCGATGCCAAACTTCAAGTCAGAAACGCCCTTTCACTCATCGCAAATGCTCGCACCTCATGGTGAACACATGTCTGGAGCTTAAGAAAAACAGCATGCGGTCAAGAGGCGAGAAAGCGATTCGCGGTTTCCAGTAAACGTCACGCCAAACAGTTTTGGACCGCAAGCATACGGGCCTTGGGTACGTGAGATAAATCATATTGGCGTGTGGGTCAGGAATGTGTAGACCGAAGAGGAACGCTACGTGCCCAGAGTCCAAATGGTTGTGGAATATATTATGCATGAAACGAACGCCAGTCTGTGTGAGACGGATTCTGGTCGATTGCGCTTTGAAGAAGTTTAGACCAGTGTGATATTCCAGACGCAACCTCTGGGTCATTCGGCGTGAGGCTGACCGCATAAAAACGGTGTTGTAAGCGCTGAAATCCAGCGACGTAGCTGGCTGCGGTGTGGTTCCAGATGTGTCCGATCTCATTTCCAGGTCTGGCATCTCCCGACAGCGCTCCAGCTGGTGGCCGCCAAGGTGCAACATTATGTGAGCTGCGGCGCGTGAAGGAGATGTATCGGCACTTGGTCGGGTCTATTCTCAGCGTCAGTGTTGGAGATCAATGCTACAATCTCTCCATATCAACCTGGAGAGCTTCGATGCCAGTGGAGAACTGCATGGTGTGAACACTTCTCACGTCATCTGCATTCACCAAACATTGTCCTGATGTGAAGCGGGATGTCAGTGACAAACAATGTAAAGAGCAACAAGCTTATGCTTAGATTAATGGAGTTGTGGGAGGAGCCTAAGTAAAAAATGCATTTAAAATTAGGACTGCTCACTGCCATCTGGTCACAAACCAGTTACTAACATTATAGTTTATACTTTAGCTTCTTTTTGGGATGGATCTAGGGCCAGTCATATGCCTCCTTTGGGTATGACTACTTACAGCATTCTTTATTGCTAGTTTTATTGCTCTAACACCCGGTGCTTTGTATGCTTGTTTATTTGTTTTACATCCATCTCTTAGCTGGGAATGCCGCGACTTTACTATTTATTTTATGGTGTTAACGTAAGGTGCTTGCAGTCGTTGTTTAAGAGGGTTCACCTGATCTTGGGTGGCGGACATTAAAAACAAAATTAAAAAGAGAAAAAGGAGCAGCGGTCCGAGAATACTACCCTCTACATCCACAACCACAACCCACTCTGTGCTTCCGGACAGGTATGACTAGCCACTTGTATGACGTGCTAACTATGTGAAATGAATGTTTCAGTTTACGCAACATATGCTTATGATTCACGCTTGTCAATGCCGAATAAAATCAGTGTATATGGTATCCGTCTGCTTATGGTGCGATGTTGAGGACCAACAGTGAGCTGTGAAACACGAATGGTTCGTCACATAGGATCTTTTCGGGAGGAAACAGTGATAGCAGTGGGGAATCGCGGACAAGCACTCGCCTAGCGCATACTCATGCACAACTTTTTGTTGTCAAGGTCCTGGAACAGATTGATAAAGGAGACAATGATCTATAATTGCTTGCTTCATTCTTGGAACCCTTCTTGAAAATGGAAGTTATGCTTGTCTGCTTCCACGTGGTGGAGACACGTGCCAAATCCGAGGGAGTGTTCACACAATATCGAGGGCATAGCAGAATTAATTTAAGATGTAAGCACCACAGCTGTCTGGATCACATGCTTTGCTTGGACAAAGCTCGCCCAGTAACCGACAAGTCCTACCATGCGCTCCCACAGTAACCGAGACATCCTACCAGACACTCCCGCAGTAACCGATAAATCCTACCAGACCCTCCCGCAGTAACCGATAAATCCTACCAAGCCCTTCCGCAGTAACGGATAAATCCTACCAGGCGCTCCCGCAGTAACGGAGAAATCCTACCAGCCGGCGCTGCCAGCTCGTGACGGCCTGCAACATTCAGAAAAGGCGGATCAGGTAGCACATCTACATAGGTATCACCATGGTGTAATAAACAACATAGTGTGTTTAATTACACTATGGTATCACACAACTTAGAAGCACAAATTAAAACACGTTTTACCCTCCATGTCCCTCTTGTGCACCCGACCATCGAACCACAGGTGATCACGTTTTACCCTCCATGTCCCTCTTGTACACCCGACCATCGAACCACAGGTGATCACGTTTTACCCTCCATGTCCCTCTTGTACACCCGACCATCGAACCACAGGTGATCACGTTTTACCCTCCATGTCCCTCTTGTGCACCCGACCATCGAACCACAGGTGATCACGTTTTACCCTCCATGTCCCTCTTGTGCACCCGACCATCGAACCACAGGTGATCACGCGCCATCACAAGTGATGGCGCGTTGTGATGATTTCAGCACTTTGGCAACCGACCAGTACCATTTGGAGTTGTCTTTGAACCCATGTACGAATGGTAATAGGAATTTGGGATTATTGACACCGCATTGGCGCTTGCATTGGGTCCGGATTGTGGCACGCTGGGCTACATATTCTTTAGTGGGGCGAATTCCGTTATGCCCGTGGGCGACCTCTTCCCTCGGAAAGGATCTCTCACCGGTCGGTCAAACTACGGTGGGATATCTGACCGATCGGCCAAACCACGGTGGCTGCTTTTTTATTCCGCCGTGCGATCCGCATAACGTCAGCAATTGCCGCCAACGCGAAATCACAAAGCACATGCCCAGCACTGTTCACACCAAGTCCTCTCAAAGCGGCCCAGGAGATGGGCTGCATAACGACGCACACACCGGCACGTGTTTGTAGTTGCTTGCGGTTGGCACGCGGAGCAGGCCTAGTACCAGCACACAACTCAGCCGGCACCACACGACGGCCAGAGTCAAACAGATGAAGCCGAGCGTCGGAGGCAGCATCTTCACCATGTGCAGCCGCTAGATGCTGGATGGCGCCGCATTCGGCCACGGCCCCCAAGCACTGGATGGCCTCGCCGAGCGTTGGCGCAGCATCGACTCGCTGCTAGCTGGCCAGCGAAATTCAGGTAAATTTAAAACGTCAGTCATCAGGACTGATAGGTAGTGCGCCGGAGTCTGCGCATCAGCGCACATTCACAGTCCACGTCGCCACCACGCTCCGGAGGCCTGCAACATACAGCCAGCAGCACCAATGCGCAAGACGTAGCCGTATCACCGTCGTATCACAGCCTGTCTCTAAACTGGGCTCCAACCTCTGCCACTGTACTGATGAGAACATCACGATGATAGCGTAAGCTACCCCATTTCCGTTGGTGCACCTGTCCATCCTGAAACAGAGTGGGTTGGAAGGCCATACTGCAGCTCCGAGTCAGCCACGAAGGCCATCGGCTTCGTCTCGATGAAGGCAATTATATCACATCAACAGCATTGCCACCCCGTGCAAGGGCGGCTAGGGCAGACATGCCACGAACCCGGCCAGAGCCACAGTCGGCCGTGCCCCCGCCGTCTGAGCCCTTCGACATGGGCGACGGAGCCTGCCCCGATGACGCCACAGCTGTGCAGCCCCTCTGTCAGGAGCTGTCACAAGGCAGTAGACGAGCGGCGGTCACCAACGTCAGCCCAGCCAGCCAGCGGCCAGCTCTCTGCTGTCGCAGGAGGCTGCCACTTGGCGACACCGTCAATTGTCCACTCGGGCGGCGAGTCGGCCATACCGCCAGCTGAGCGCCAACGGTACGGCCAGCTCTGCTTTCCCGCTTTGAATAATTGACGGCGCCGGGCGCGGTTCGCCACGCGGCCGCCAGCGGCGGGCCGCGCCTCCCCGGGTGCGAGTCATCGCGTCGGCGGGTAGTGGCGCTTCCCCGGGTGCGAGTCATCGCGTCGGCGGGTAGTGGAATTTCCCCGGGTGCGAGTCTTCGCGTCGGCGGGTAGTCGCGCTTCCCCGGGCGCGAGTCTTCGCGTCGACGGGTAGTGGCGCTTCCCCGGGTGCGAGTCTTCGCGTCGGCGGCTAGTGGCATTTCCCCGGGTGCGAGTCGTCACGTCGAGGGCTGCCGGGCCGCCAGGCGGAGAACGTTCTGGAATTAATGACCTTGACGGACGTCTGCCGTCGGCGCCCGCCGGCAGACCCTCGGCGGTGTGTTCGGCGCCCGGCCGGCCAGACCGAGAAGGTCCGGCGGGCGCCGGGCGGGCGCTGGAGCTCAGCTGCGGCCGCTTGGCGGCTGCAGCTCAGCTCCCTCAGCTCGCTCAGCTCAGCTCCCGGACCACCCCAACTGAAACCCGGCCACCATGGTCTGACGAAGGTCGGCGGTTGCTGAGCGGGCTCTGGAGCTGAGCTGACGTTGCGTGCCGGTGAACCACCCCTGACCCGACAGCGGGCGCTGAACGAGCGATTGCTAGCAGTTCAGGGACATGTCGACTACAGTCGTGCGACGCCCATCTCATAGCTGTTTCGTGTGGGAGGGATGGTGCAACGAAGCCCGGTGATTGCGAGGAGGCGGTCTGCGACCGACGCACTGCGAATCAGAATCGACGAGATCGATGGCCTCGTCGGGCATCAGGGTTGCGAGGCCCTATATCGGCGATGCCGATTCCAGGACAAGTCACCAAGGACCCAAAACTGTTCACCACACCCACTCCGATTTCGATAAAAACTGATGCACTGGGTTATCTAGTGCCCAGATAACGATTCTGATATTTTTGGTTTCTATGTCATCCATAGTTGTCATCAATTAAGGTTTGACAGTTAAAGCTGTAGGACATTTAACGCCAATAGGTTTTCATTCAGATGGTGGTTGATCAATGCAATAGGCTGCCTGCTGATGTTGTGGGGAGTCGCTCATTGAATGTATTAACAATAGAATGGACACATTTTTAGGTTGGAGAACCTTATTTTTTAGTTCTAATTGGTGGTGGAGGGAGTGAGATTTATGCTAGTAGGTGTACACTGTGCAGGCTCCTTTAAGCAGACATGGATGGAGTTCGAAAACTATTGATGGGCCACTCGATCCACAAGTGTGCTAGCGGGATCGAGTGAATAGGGCTAGATATGTAGGACGTAGGTAGATAGGTATTGGTGGGTGTGTGGACGTAGATAGATAGGTATTGGTGGGTGGGTGGAAAGTTGGTGGATAGTTGCTTTGGAGGAATATAGTATTGGTTAAGGTGTTGAGTATCTTTTTGTCCAGGTTTATAGTATCTTCCCCTTACAGGCTTAACCCAGATGGCCCCTTTGACACTTATTAGGTCTGAACAATTTACGACTTCATGATAGATTGAAGGAGTCACGAGATTCAGGCTAGGCACATTTTGAGGTCACGGAGAAAGTTCATAAAAATCATTTCTATCTTTTTAGTGATAGCAATTAGCTCATCAAACCTATACATCATTTGAAAGCGAAAGATGTGCCCAATACAGTATAAATAAGTATGGTCTTGTGAAGTCAACATTTGACCTCGTGACCTGAGACGTTTCAAGGACCTAGTGACCTTTTAAAAAATCATGTTTTCATATTTTTCCCTTTTCAGGTCATGGGTACCAATTCAGCTGTATATCTGATGACGTATTGTTTTTCTTGTAAGGCCAAATCCGAAATGGGTCGCAGAGATCAAATGTCACCGCCTGACATGAGCTCCAGATAGTGGTGCTTTACATGACTATGAGCATGGTCGATATGGATGCCTTTTATAAGCTACTTGGTCATAGGTCAGGATGGCGATATTGTCAAGTACGCCACAGGTCAAAAAGAAATCATGTGGAACAGTGACCTGACCTCGATACAGTGGACTGGTGTGTGTTGCATAGGTGGTCGAAATGGGTCTCATTTTAAAGTCATTTACTGATAGATCACGATTATATCGGGCATATGTGCATGAGAGGTCACAATGGTCACATTTGTGTCAGCGACCTACCCTTAAGTTGAAGCTTGAGATGTGCATTTCAGAAGGTATTCGATGTGGGAGCGTTTGGTAGCACTTTATTCAGCGAAAACAAGTTCATGAACGTGTCATATAAGGCGACATAGGTCACACATAGATAGTTTGTTTGCTTTTAACGATATTGTGGTTTACCGTGCCTTGTAGGATTTGCCCACGATCTGGTCTTCTCATGTCGCTGGGTCCTGTTGACGCGTGGGCCACGAGTTATCGTCCCTTTGTCGTCACTATTTTATGACGTTTTTTTAGAGCTGTTGGTGGAATCTATCGCGGCCAAGAACGTCCCTGAACAAAAATTGAAAAGGAAAGTGGTTTAATGTTACGAGTCCGAAGACGTTAGTAGATTGTGCCCAGGCAAGGGGATGCTGAAACCGCTCGACATGCAGAAGGCACGACATGTGCAGTGCAAAAGCTTTTAGTTACTTAAAGCTACGTTGGGGAAATCTTCGTAATTATTGTGCACTGCTTTTTTAATGGAAATGACAGCCTTTCCATCGGTTGAAACGGAAATGACACGTTTGCGATCTGAGGCCGCATTGCGTACTGGCCGACAGCGAGGCACTGATAACGTCTGTATGTGATCTAATGGTCGTTGCACGTTGATTGGTGTTGTGCTTCCGGCCGACGAGCATGTTTCTACGCTTAGTGATACTGCACTGAAGCTGACGCATCATCACTTTATCGGCCAGGCGCAATCGCAGTACTTTGAGTACTTTAAGCAACTGCGTGACTATCTCTGACAGTGAGGCGATCGTGGTTGGTGTTTTTCGAAATGTTTCTTTTGCCATTCAGGATGCGGCTCAAAGTTTTCATTGTGATAACTCCCAATACACACTTCATCCATTAGCGATATGCACCAGCGATTCATACAAAAACTTTCGTATGGTGTAACTCCGCAGAACAAAACACGGCTGCGGTGGCAGCGTTCCAGTCTGTGTTTATTCCATACAAACGGCGGATGCATTCAGAACTGGAGAAAGTCCATTTCTTGTCCGATAGCTGCATTAGAAAACATAAAAAATCATAGCTTTGTAAATATTTCTGGCCACCAGAGAAATTGGTGTATCATCCGTGAGTGGATTTTGTTTTGGCAACCGCGCACGGCAAAAATGCATGCGATGACATTGCTGGATCGGCTAAACGTGCGGCATAATGCACGCCCACAACGGCCATTAGAAGCGTCGTGAATTGTAACCCTTCAGCATTCCTTGATAACTGTCAGCCGTGCCTCAGCACTAAGATTAAGTTTGTCTTTTGTCTAAGCGTCCGCAGTGTGTGGCGTGGCCGATAAATCTGCAACTCGGCTACGTGAATCGCATCTCTTGAAGAGCATAAAGAGACGTCAACGGCTTGTGCCATGAGATGGAAAGAGGGCATGCTAGCAGAGAAAGTGATAGGTCTGCGGATGTCGACCACTGTGTACGCCGCGTCCGCAAGTGACATGCGTGACACTGCCCCGAATAGTGCTGTGTTGAACAATGGAAGATCACGCAAATGATGTACATGTACACCTGCTATGGTCATGATTCGCGTGTAGTTAAATGTGCCTGCAACTTAAATACGTCATGTGATATCAAGTAATTCTGCAAGAAATGGTAGGATTCCACTGCCATATTTTCCTAGAAAGGAAATGGGATTTTCATTGAACGCAACTCTTCATTCCAAGGTTAGATCAGCGTGCATACCTATGTGACCTCTGCGGCCTCACATGACAGGTTTTGACACTGTCGTGCTCTCTTAACAAACTGTCCAGAGACGCCCATACCAAATACCTTCTATAATATTTGTACAACCTTCATTTTGAAGTCAGGTTACTGTCCCATGTGCGACCTCTGAGACCTCTGATACACTTGCATTTGTGGCAATCTTGGTCTATGGGAGGAGTGTTATACAATTATACCCATATCGGTCATAATCTGCCTGCACACAAAGGCACTACTTCCAGGTGAAGTCACAGACAAAGATGTGGCCTCTCTGACCTCTGGCATACTTAGGAATATCATCATCGTGTTCTATGAGCGAACAAACACCACCCATATCGGCTATGATCATGGTCAAGCACAATAACACTGCCTGGAGGTCAGATCAGGCCCTGACATTTCACCTTAGGGACCCATTATAGAGTAAGCCTTTACAACAAACTGTTGCCGCCAACAGCCAAACAATCGACCGGGCAATGCTCGGTGAAGAAAGACAACATGAAAATAGGACTTTTTCAAATGATCAAGAGGTCAATGGTCACGAGAAACATAAAGTTGATCTAAATAAATCACAACTATTTTTATTGCGTAAGATGTCTTCCTCTTTCAAATGATGTATACGTTTGGTACGCTAATTGACAACATTAAAACGATGCAAATTATTTTCTACATGTACTTTCTCCGTGACCTCAAAATTTCGATCACCTGCAACTCATGAGCCTTGAGACCTATAAAAACTGACAACATTAAAACGATGCAAATTATTTTCTACTTGTACTTTCTCCGTGACCTCAAAATTTCGATGACCTGCAACTCATGAGCCTTGAGACCTAGAACAAAATTGAAGTGTTGACTGTCAGTGGCCAAAGCTGGTTTATAGCGGTTAAAACCGGTTAAAACTGGCGAAGACGTAAAATGCTATTCGGGGAGTAAGATATGTCCAGCAAGCAAACATCACAATTATGCTCATTAACATAACCTACACGGGCCTCAACCACCCAGTAGGTAACACATAGCATATGAATAGGAACATAGACTTCTTTTCATTCATAACACATCAGAAGAGCAAAACCAAGCAAAGAAAACCGCAAGAAAATATTGCTGGATGTTCAATACCAACCATAAATACCTTCGAGAAATGTCTACATCGAATTCAGCACGTGAAGTATAGAAACGTTGTTACAGTTCTCATATAAACACAATGCAGTGCACAATAAAGTGGTTTATTCGATCCCATCTGTTGTTTGGAGGGGTCAAAATGTCCCTCTGTGGTAACATAGTTGATCTGAATAGTTGATCGCATTTTTGTTTTGAGTGGCAGATTTAGATATTGTACATTCACGATAAAGTGGCTTGAAACTCGAAAGTGGAATGAGTTTTAGTAGGTTAAAACGAAGGAGTGGCCAAAACTAGGTTTGACCAGCCGGTCTACACCAGCTCACCCAGCCTAAACCAGCCAAAGCCCCCGTTTAGAAAAATGAACTTGCCAACCCTAATCGAAAGCAACAACTCCAATGACTTGGACTTTTCCGCTCTTGACGCAGCCTAAACAACTTGGTACATTCCTACAGGTAAATGTCATCCGATTCGTGACGGTGTCACCGACACGCTCGTATGCGCGTTCGACACGCCATACAGGTTTCAGCGTAGTTATGTCATGACACGATGCCAAGGAGGCGCGAACGCCGCGATAAACGATGGTAGAAGTGTGGCTTAGGCAAGCCGGTGTGACGTCAACAGCTACGCAAAAGGAGCGAAGACGCGCGCATACGCGGCAAAATGATCCATGGTCAAGCCAGCAAGCAAAAGGTTGTGCCGCCTGCGGATTCGTGTTCGTCCAGGTCTGAGCAGTTTTGTCCCAGTGCATTTGTCTCGTTTCGAAGTGGTTTGACCTCCCCCAATCGAGATGGATGTCCAGACCCAAGTCGGATTTCGTAACCTGCTCCGGACAATAGTGATGAGTGAATGTCGGCATGCAAGAGGAAACAATCCTGTGCACAATTTACTCCACACCATGAACTGATTTTTGCGTGCATTTTCAGGCTGTTCAACTAGCAATATAATTTGGCATGGTGTTCACACAAGCAGCGATCCGTTATGGCAAAAAGCCAACTAGCGTTGGAAGTAATACGCAGATGCGTTTATATTGACCAAAGTTTTAATTTTTGAACTGTAATTTGTGCATCGAATTTGGTTGCACACAGCCAAAACTGGTTGTTGCCGTGCCGAAACAAGCCTGCATGCCGAATACCGTGCTCATTTCACCGAATTATAATGCACTATGCCGAAATTGATTGCACTATTTTTTAAATGCCCGCTGCCCGTCCGAATTTCTCCGTCTTGTGTCATATTCGGACGCAATGTTCTGAAACGCCGAAATTGGATGCGCTTAATACTGAAATCAGTGCAGTTTGTTCAAACTTGCACGCAAAAAGGTATATGTGTCGGCGATGCTCTGGCATTGCATTCAGGTTGCCCATTCCCCGCCAACACGACTACTGGAAAACGCCGACACAAGTCCAAGAAGCTGCACACTATTTCACTTCTGTTCAGATGGGTTTTATGGATCCGCATCACAAAAGGAGACGTGCCGAGCGTTAGGAGTTGAGCCGACGCGTTCCGGCTGTTCCGACTCGCAGCTGGTGGAGCATGAGGCACTTTTTCGGCGGACTGACTGGCTTTGGAGTCTGGTATGTCGTCAGCTTGCCCATATACCTCGCTAGGGCGATGTTTTGTTGTCAAAGTTCAGCCATCAGGATCGTTACCGACCGGATTGGAAACACAAAGTGTCAGAATTTGATTATATAAGTATGGAGGACTTGCGAATGGGAATCAAATAAAGCAGCTCACAGTTTGCTCGATCTAACTGAGCTTGCAATTAATTCATTTCTCAATTTCTCATTTCTAAATTTTTCAATTGCACCGGCACCCATTTTCGCAAAGCTACGGGATCTTCAGAGTGTCCTGGACACAACTGTGTTTTGAAGTGTTTTGAAGCTACTTGGGAGATATTTGTCTTCCTCTTTGACCTACACCAACCTATTGAACTAATATTTAACCTATGCTACCCTAGCCCACCATAACCTATATTTTCCTATCCTATAATATCAAACCCTACCCAATCCCATCCTATCCAATCCTATCGTATCATATGATATCCTATGATATCCTATGCTATCAAATGGTATAATATCATTTCCTACCCTATCCTTTCCTATCCTATGCCATCCTATCCTATGGTATCTTACCTGTCTGATCAGGCTCTCACTTAACATAATCTATCCTTGTTGGTGGTAAATTGCTGACTCAGAAGCCAGCGGAGCCGAAGCCAATTATTTCGGATGGGATATTAGAGCAGTCCGCTCCACCTGCAGTAGGAGTCACCAAACTAATGAAGCGTGTCTCTCCACACAGCAACATTGATGATGGGATATTGGATCAGTCCGCTCCACCTGCAGTAGGAGTCACCAAACGAATGAAGCGTGTCTCTCTACACAGCTACACCTCCAGCTCATCCTCGATTTGTTCTCAGCTGAACCAGTATTGCAAGGAACGCACCGGCTATGTTCGGCCAGTAAAATGGTAAGGCTTGAGGAGGTTAGGCTAAATACAATTTGTCGTTGCTTAGTTTGTTCGCGTTTGGTAAAAAAAGAACACAAGTACAGTTGAACTGATTCTAACTTGACCCGCCCGAGTTTTTATCATCTTACCAATATAATCTGTGAGGACATTTTTAACATCTAAGGAGGTGCGAGACACTGGTGCTCTACAGCTACTTGCTCCTCCTTTTTTGCCCTCCTGTTTCCTTTTGCCGACTGAGGGCGCAGCCCAATCCACTCAAATTAATATTGTAGTGCCTAGACGTTGGACAACCTAGTGCTGCCCCATCAACGAGACAAGCGGTGCGTGGTAGTTCAATCGGCAGGGCGATGTACTCTGGGTCGCATGATCGTGTGTTACAATATATATATATTATATGAACGTGACATGTAGCAAGGCTGACCACTCACAGTGACACAGTGCGCATCCCCCGGGTAACGCTGACCCATGTCGTGACCTTCCGGGCCGACGGCGAGAAGAAGAGGTGCTGCTTTTCTCGTCTCTGTGCCGTTCCTGTAGCCGAACCTACGTCTTCACCGCCGTCCACGGCCACCCCGTACACTGCCTTGCATAAAGAGCATTGCACCCTCCAGGCGGATGACACTTCTCGCAGCCCAACGCCGAGCCTGCCACCTGGCGGATCAGAGGGAAACCATACAACGACCCATTCAACCAAGTACGCACTCTCAGTAACGCCCGGGAAACGGCTCGCCGTCACAGATTTCTCGCTTCATCTCCAGTCGGCTCGGTTGCGATAACTCGGCGCACGGTGCCGTTGGTCTCTTGGCCTCGTCAGCGCGCGGCCTGCCCGCAGATCGACCGCACGGCACACGCCTCACCTGAGACCTTGACCAAGTGGCCTCCTCTTCGCCCTCTCTTGGCGGCGTGTTGTTTTCTAGCCACCATCTCTCCTTATTGACCCTACTCGCATTTTGACGCAGTCGGTGTCTCGGGAGAGCGGAAAAGCAGCCATACAGCTGCAATAGGAGGATGAGGAGAAGGGTGAGAGGGAGAAAGCCAAAAGAGAGTGAGACATGGAGGGAGAGCAGGAAAGAAGAAGAATACAGGAGAGATGAGAGTGGAGGGAAGGAACAAGAGAAGGATGTGAGAAGGAAGGGAGAAAAATAACGGCAGGCATAGCAATGAAAGGAACTTTGACTTGCTTGCTTTATTCTCGACGACAGGAAATTGTCGGAACAATATTTTGTTGCATATTTCGCCATCCTTTTATCAAGCACATGAGCAAGCACATGAATAGTACCGCGAGCTGAAACGTGTGCGTTGACGGAACGAAAGTTAACAAAGCAGTGATATTGAGAAGCTAACCCCGGTCAGATCCTCACAACCCGTCTTGGGGGGCATTATAAGTCCCCTCTAATCTCCAAACTAAGCGTTGCACGAGAACAAAAGTGGTGTTATCGGAAAGCGCTCGATGATTAGGGCCCAAAACCACCCCAAACATTTCCCCCTTAAGAAGTGACGTCACTAGGGGGTCTGTGGGATCACGGCTGGACGTCATTTTTTTGCCCTGGGAATTCATTTTGGTGTAGATAAAAATATTTGTAATCAGAGAAGGCAGGCGAAATCGATCATGACCACAAAATTAAATTGACCATGACCCACGGAAAAATGAACAATAATTTTTTTTTTTTTTTTAAGTTTTCAAAATTTTAGTTTTCAATGTCCTGAATTTTCATTTTCTTCTAATGGGTAGAGCGCACCGGGGAACGTTGTTTTAAGGCAACTTTACCTCATAAAAGTGCTTGCTATGGCCACAATCTTAGATTTTAGCCACAATGGGAAAATATACAAACTCAATAAGTCATCAGAAGCGAAAATAAGCACAATTTTATCGTGCGTTTTGTTGGATTCTAATGATAAGCAAACCCTGAAAGTTTCATTCAAATAACTTTATCTGTTAAAGTGTGACGACTGGTTTAATTTCCTTGAGATGACCTCACTTGACCTTGAATCATTCGGTGACCGTAGACGATCTTGCCTCAAAATTTTCGCAAATCATGTCAAATTGATATGGGAAGATGCATGCCAAATTTCGGCGCGCTGCCGCGCACCGTTTCTTCACAACCCACGGAGATAGTGGATAGTGACAACACGAAAGGGTAAATGGAATATATGCGACGGGCATTGAGGGGTAGGGCATGGTTGAGAAATACGGTTTGTGTAGCAAAATTTTGTATTCATGTGAAAACTTCAAAGGATCCCATGTCGCATGCCAAAGACTCTCATTTCATCTCATGCTTATTTGAGAAAACTTGCATGAATGTGGCATAACTGGAATAAGCAAGACACGGTCCAAACCAACTCTGACGATGAAAAAAGCTGCCGAAAGCTCTCAAGACAGCCATGATGTGTGGTTGGAAAATGTAAAATGTTGATGTTGATGTTGTTGATGTTGATGTTGATGTTGATGTTGTTGATGTTGATGTTGTTGATGTTGATGTTGAAAATGTTGATGAACGAATGATGAACTGATCCGAGGATCAAGAAGAACAAGTTTCATTAGCTGCTGTAGCCGCCAAATTTGAGTGCATTGCGGCATGAATTTATCACGTGATATCTTCGGGAAGAATATGCCGCTGAATGAACAGGCTGTCGATTCGGCGACTGAAAAGCTGAAGATGAAGTTCGAGAAAGCTAGTTGCGAACGGTCCTCTACGAGCTCTGAAGGGACGCAGTAAGCCAGTTGCCATCGCACGCCTCTACCTGAACCGATCAATGTAAAAATGAAAAGCGCTACGGTAACGACGCGGGATCAAATTAAAAAGCTCTTCATATATGAATATTTATTTAAGCATTTCACCGACAGCTCAGCGTTACCTGGAATTTCATGTTCATTAGCACCACATTGCCAGAGCTATAAACTGCATAATAGTCAACATCAGGTTTTCTGCATCAAGAGTAACAAGCACGGTCACGGCCCAG
Organism: Ashinkailepas kermadecensis; assembly: GCA_034440615.1. Taxonomy (NCBI): domain Eukaryota; kingdom Metazoa; phylum Arthropoda; class Thecostraca; family Neolepadidae; genus Ashinkailepas; species Ashinkailepas kermadecensis. The sequence continues at coordinate 23,716 of JAOTOM010000898.1, read as the reverse complement.
ACAGCTCGTGATGCACTCCACCTTTACATCAAGCGGAACAAGCACGGTCACGATCCAGACAGCTGATAATACACTCCAACCTTGCCGGCGTGACCACAGTAAAGACTGAGCGGCGACACCTGCATACATTAGCGGCTTCCGGTGAGGAGTGCCGCTGAACTTTACATCTAACTGGAGCTCCATGACAACCACAACGGTAATCAAATTCAATTATTTTGGGAAATTGTTCCGCTGCGAGAAGCATGGCAGCAATAGTGCTTCGAAATCAATCCTATGTCCAATGCAGATCTGAAGCAATTGTTAAAATCACACGCAATCCAATCCAAATCAAATCAAATCCGGCATCTGTACGTACGCATGATCAAATCATACGGGTTCTACCGTGCTCTACCGTGCTCTGCCTGGGTTCCCATTATAGCGAAGACGAACTGAAGGCTACTCTCCCCGATGTGTGTATGACCTGCGTCATCCACGTAAGAACAAAAGATGGTGTACTTTTTCCGTGGGTCATAAATGCATTCTTTCTCCCCACACATGCGTGCACACATGGTTTTTTATGCGTGGTGAAACACAATTAATTTAAATCACAGGCAAAGTGCGTCAGTATTTCGTCCTTGTCGTGGCGAAACAAATCCATGGAATTCATGTTGTGCACACCGCGTTCGTGTGGTGCAGTAACTGTTTATACTAGCAACACAGGAGCCACAGGGTCCCTCACCGGCCGGACAGGATGTTGGCGCGTGCGCTGAACGCACTAGCCTATCCTTTAACGCTGGTCTACCACTCCATGCCACTTGTAAGCTGTACCTCTGCTCAACTCAGCTCTACTCAGCTCACTCCAAGCTTCAAGACGCCTACAAATCTACCTCGGCACCGCTCAACAAATAAATCCGCTCATCCACCCTCAGACTAAGCCTCCTACCATACTCTTCACCCCTTCTTACCTCCTAATGCTAATACAACGACCAAACACACGGAAACAGCCGACATCACCACACGGTGGCAGGCTGGCAAAATTCAACACACACACACACACACACTTGTAAGCCAAGTCCACTTGTTCTAATATACGATGCGCCTTGTACGATAAAACATCGTCTACGAATGTCGGGGCTAGAGGGCCGCGCAAACATTGGCTGGCATCGCTGAACGCTGATTGCCAGCTGTCTAGACCGTTGCCGCTCGGGGTCAGACAAGATGCCACGATCCGTTCCTTCGATGCAATAGCATGCGCTCATAGCGAACGTGTTGGCAGTGTTTTTCTCTGGGCCGGAGTTGGAATTGAGCATGCGTGCCAGCCGACCCTCCACCACCGCCTGGTGTTCAACGGCACACGCGGCGGTGCTTAGTTTACAGGTGATGTAGATCGATGCATGCTGACGGAAGCTAATTTCAACCTTAGCATGCTTGTGTGGAAGCCGGGATTGATACATCTTCTGCTTTGGTAGCCTGTTCTGAGGAGAGCGCCACAAGGGTTGGTTTTAGGTTCGCTTCTGTATCATTGCATTTATAAATTATATTGAAGCCGGATTTCCCAGCAGGATATTCAATATCGCCGATGACGTCAAGTTCTTCAGTGTTGTGATCAATGAAGAGGATCTCAAGAGCACTTCAGCATGACACCAGTGCACTAACAGAAATGACATACAAAATTGCAAATGCAGTTCAGCTTTGATCAATGCAAAGCAACCCATTTTGGGCACAATAAAACAAAACATCTATGCGAAACGCGTGAGTACAAGCTTGATAAAATTCAGGAGGAAGAATACTTCAGAGTAGTAGCTAGTGATTTTATGTTAGAAAGATAATGTCAAGTAGCGGGGAAAAGGCTATGCGAATATTGGGTATCACAAATCGGTAGGCGTCATAAGCGGACATAATACCGGTGGCGCCCCTCTGGTGATGGGTTTGTGAAGGAACACCACCAGAGTGGGCTTGCTTTGATTAATGTCATACAGGAGGTGCAAGTAATTTCGAATTTTGAAGAACATTTAAACATTGGACATTTAAACATTAAAACATTTAAACATTAAAACATTTAAACATTAAAACATTTAAACATTTAAACATTTAAACATTAAAACATTTAAACATTAAAACATTTAAACATTTAAACATTTAAACATTTAAACATTTAAACATTTTAACATTTAAACATTTAAACATTTAAACATTTAAACATTTAAACATTTACACATTTAAACATTTAAACATTTAAACATTTAAACATTTAAACATTAAAACATCAAAACATTAAAACATTTAAACATTTAAACATTTATACATTTAAACATTTAAACATTGAAACATTTAAACACTAAACATAAACATTTAAACATGCTCTTATGAAGTGTAGTTCGTTTTATTATCAAATCATTTCACCCTGTCACTTTGCCCTCAAAATGAAATGAGAGCAATTGGTCACTGAACTTCTTGTAATACAATTGTGTCATACAGCTTCTGTGCAATGTGCTGACAATTTGCATTGTTCGTAACTTAGCGAAAATCGGATGTGCTCCATTTTGATATCATCATGAACGGCTTCCATGAGTTTTAACTATTGTCATTTTTTCACTCAATTCCAGGTTTGTGTACCATTATTACATTACATCAATTTAAGTTGTATGTCAGATGTTCTACATTAGCGACTTAACTCTAATGGTCTGAAATAATCCGGAATAAAATCAGCTGCCATTTGATACCATACTCGGCAATTTCTGTTATGGATATCCAACCCTGCCATTCTTCATATTTTTACACGAAGCTTTCAGGCATTGTTCAGGTTCTGGCGTGGCTCGATACGCGCCAAGCGCCGACATTGGCTGCCGAGAGGCGTCACAACAAAAAAGAAAGTTGCAGCCTTGATCAATACCAAACAACATCAGCTCTGCCACGCCAAAATTGTGCAGGGGAAATTCACGGTTGTAGATGCATTCTTTCCATTCAACGCCAATGAGTGTTGAAACTTCTTAAACAATATCGATGGAACCTGTGGGCCTCAACTTCAATGGCAGCGGAAATCTTGCCAGGCACATCGCCTATCGCTTCACATATGTAAATCTGCCTGTAACTTTGGCGTTCGGGCTCATCCATAAATGTTCAGAGAATGGTTCCTCGGCCCGACCGCCATCAAGGGAGTTCGGTCGGACATGCACATTATTGTTGCCCATGGTATAGGGAAACCATCGATGGAATATCATTTACCATTTTTAACATTTCATACATTCTAATAAAGGAAAATTTCACACATTCTAAGAAAGGAAAATTTCATACATTCTAAGAAAGGAAAATTTCACACGTTCTAACATTATCCAAGCTGCTGCAAAAGGTTGTTAGAAGACTATACATATATAATTTTACATTTTGAAATCACATGATGATTTTAATTGCAAGTGTAACATTTCAAACCTTTGATACCTTCCAAGGAAATGCAAAGCTGGGTGAGGGTGCACTCTATGGAATATTTGCACCAAAATAGCAGGTGATGGTAACTCCATCGTAACATAGGAAGTCTCCTCATCAATAGAGCATCACATTGAATGGACTTGTGTGAATGCAATATTAAAAAAAGACTTGCTATGTTAAAATAGGTATTTCTATGTTGGATGTATGCGAAGAAGAAAAATTTAGTAAATAGCTGGTATCAGCATGATAATGCAATTTCTGTAAATCACCTAAAAAACATTCAGGGGTTGGGGTTGGGGAGCATGGTCCGAATGCCCACTGGATTCGCTAGTGGTGAAGCGCATTCGAACTTATCAGAGGGGTGCCTTTGGCCGCAAAATTCCAGGGGGCGTAGTTGGGTTGATACGAGGGAACGCGTTGTTCCTATGAAGGAGAGGCGCACCATTCCCCGATTGGAAAACTCCTACATGAATTTCCCCTTGTGATAACCAATCGATATTTGGTAGCTTGGATATCCATTTGCTCTGAGTACAGCACAGTGGCACGGGAACCGTCTCAAAGTGGTGGGGAGGGGCGGGGAGAGCCACTTCGAAGTCGATTCTTCATATCATCGGTGCAGCCAAATTTTTTTTGTAAAGAGGGACTATACAAAATGGTATGAAAAGGGACAGCCTTCGGCGCGCGAAGGGGACCGAAAGTTTTAGGTTTTGCGTGGTGAAAATCTCAACATTTCTCGTTTCAATTTTCTTAAATTTTTTTAAGATTTCAATTTTCTTCAATTTTCTTTTTTTTTCTTCACGTTTCTCTATTTGTTCTACTGTCATATGCCTACATCGTACCCAGCTCTACGGCAGGCCGACCCGGAGTTGGTGCGACGTTCTGTCCACAATCAGCCTAGCCTCGACTAACCGTCCGTGTTTTTTTTCTTCTGTTAAGGCAAATATATTTTTATTCTGTATTGCGTCCCACGATCGGAGCACTCGGTCTCAAGCTACCTACAGGGACAGCCGCGTCGCGTTATCCAAACCGCCACCCTCCAAAAAATCCTGCCCAGCATGACCTGCCCAGGTCATGCTGTTCTGCTCTAGCTCTGCTGTTCTGCTCCGTGGTGGGAGACGACGGCTCCCCGGGCACGCTGCTGTTCTGCCCCATGGCGGGAGACGACGGCTCCCCGGGCACGCCGCTGTTCCGCTCCGTGGCGAGAGACGACGGCTGCCTCCAGACACTGCTCTGTCCTGCTTCATTGCGGGACATGGCATGGGAATTGTTGGCTGCTGACGAGTGACAGGCACATCCGAGGTGACGTCACATGTCCGTTCTGTGCTGACAATTTATCTAGTGTGACTTCAGACACAACCGCTTTAAGCATGTTAACGGCGAGGGGTGGGGGTAGGATGAGGTTTTGTCAGCCTGCTGCCTAGTGATGTAGACTGTGAAATCGGGAAGGACAACAGCTCCTACGCTAGTAACTCAAGCCTAGTGCAAAAACTATATTTTTATCACCACTCCACTTCGGGATCAAAACTGCCTACCCCGGTATCGACGCCCGATTTCCGTTCTATGCTACCATTTCGTTCTGGGGCAGTGTCCGGTGGGAATGGCGACAGTGTCCGCTGGCTCTGGTGGCAGTGCCTAGTGGCTGTGGCGACAGTGGCTGTGGCGGCAGTGTCCGGTGATTGTGGCGACAATGTCCGGTGGCTGTGGCGACAGTGTCCGGTGGCTGTCGCGACAGTGTCCGGTGGCTGTGACGCCAGTGTCCGGTGGCTGTGGCGACAGTGGCTGTGGCGGCAGTGTCCGGTGGCTGTGGCGACAGTGGCTGTGGCGGCAGTGTCCGGTGGTTGTGGCGACAGTGTCCGGTGGCTGTGGCGACAGTGTCCGGTGGCTGTGACAGCAGTGTCCGGTGGCTGTGGCGGCAGTGTCTGGCAGGGGCTGTGGCTACACCACGAAGCGGCTCCCTGTTGACTGTGTGGGGTGCCCTGGCCACCTGCGGTGGGACCACGGCGCCTTCCTGCTGCCAAAACAGTGTCACTTCGATACTACCGCTTGCCCGCTGGCAAAGCAGTGTCACCTCGATACCGCCACTTGGTGCTTTTACAATCCGCATGTACAACAGACAATCAGCCCACGATCTGCCCACGGTCAGCCCACGATCGACCAACTATATATAACAGACTTTTAGCAGAGTATTGATCACTGTTTGCCAGGCGGTTAGAAGAGCATTGGCGGATGGTCGTCAGATGGTCAGTAGGTGGTCAACACATAGTTTGTAGGTGACCAGCAGATGGTCGTCAGATGGTCAGCAGGTGGTCAAAACATGGTTTGTAGGTGACCAGTAGATGGTCGTCAGATGGTCAGCAGGTGGTCAACACATAGTTTGTAGGTGACCAGCAGATGGTCGTCAGATGGTCAGCAGGTGGTCAACACATAGTTTGCAGGTGGTCAACACATAGTTTGCAGGTGATCAGCAGATGGTCGTCAGATGGTCAGCAGGTGGTCAAAACATAGTTTGCAGGTGATCGGCAGATGGTCAGTATGGTGACCCATGTTCAAACGTTGGTTGAAAGCTGTGCTCCTGTGTTCGTTTATGGTGTATTTCGGTGCGCCGATTCCAAACATGGCATTAGAAATGCGAGTTTCGAAAAGACACAAATTTAACCTCAACTTGCGATTCAACGTTTGGAACATGCCTGCCCCACTCATCACGACTCGTCGGCCAGACAGGCGCCCACATGGTGCTGGTAAACAAACAACGGAAATTGAGTGGAACTCTTCATCAAGCCTCCGGCGCAAATTGCACCCTTATCGATCTTGGTGATCCTAGAAATAAAGTTGGGAAGTTGGCGGGCACGTCACCATTGAGAGTTGGATGACGCTGGCGTCACAATCTAGCTGGCTAGTCGGTGCGTGTCGTCTGTCCCTGAGATGAGCCTGTCATTTGGCTCTAGCAGGAGCCGGTGCTTGCCACCTGATTCTGTAGACGAGCGTGCCATTTGGCCCTTCGATGAACCGGTGGGTGTCACAGGACCGTGACGGGAGCCGGTGGGTGTCACAGGACCGTGACGGGAGCCGGCGGGTACCACCGGACCGCAACGGGAGCCGGTGGGTGTCATTTGATCACAAGAGGTGCCGGTGCGTGACATCTGGCCCTGAGAGGAACCGGTGGGTGCCTTCTGACCCGGAGAGGAGACTATGCATGCCATTTGACCCTGACAGGAGCCGGTGCGTGTCAGCTGGCTCTGAGCGGAACCAGTGCGTGTCATTTGACCTTGACTGGAGCCGGTGCTTGTCATTTGGCCTTGAGAAGAGCCGATGCGTGTCATTTGGCCTTGAGAAGAGCCGGTGCGTGTCATTTGGCCTTGAGAAGAGCCGGTGCGTGTCATTTGGCCTTGAGAAGAACCGGTGCGTGTCATTTGGCCTTGAGAAGAGCCAGTGCGTGCCATTTGGCCTTGAGAAGAGCCGGTGCTTGTCATTTGGCCTTGAGAAGAGCCGGTGCTTGTCATTTGGCCTTGAGAAGAGCCGGTGCGTGCTATTTGACCTTGAGAGGAGCCGGAGCGTGTGTTATCTGACGCCGACTGTTGTGTCTAACCACTGACTGACTTTACCCCCTCCCCCCCCCCCTGTTTGCGGGTGCTGTCGTTTGACCGACGCCATGTGGCTGAGAGGCCAGCCGAGCCCGCCGCCAGAGACTGCCCCGGGGGAAATCAATGGCCCGGCGCACCCCGCTGCAGTGGAGCGGGCACGCCGGCGGAGGCGCCAGTGTGGTCCGTGCTGCCGACCCGGAGTGACCTAGGCCGACCTGGTGTGACCCGGTGCGGTGTGCACCTCGGGGGTGGTCGGGCGGGCCGTGGCCGGCGCAGTGGCCAGCGGCGATCCGGAGATGTTCTACTCTGCAGGCGGTGACGGTGGTTTTGCGGGTGCCGTGGACGCTGAAGGCGCCGGCGTTTTGTGTCACGTGAAATGTGAGACGGGGTGCTGAGGAGTGAGTTGGCGCCGAGAGAGATGCAAGGCCCAATGCTGTCATAGACAGACTCCGACCATCAAATAACTGCTCATCAAATGACTCAGAAATTGTCCATAACGTGAACGGCCCCACCTTTCTCCTATCTCTCTCCCTCTCCCCTCTACCTCTCTCGCTTTCTCGTGCTCCCCATATTTCCTACATCGTCTGTGTTTCTTTGTTTCCTTCGTTCTCCGTTGTCGCTTGACATGTCGGCTCCCTATTGCTCGGCCTGTGTTCCGTTCGGGTGGGCCCGGCCACCGACGAGCGTCTCGCGTCCTGCGACTGACAGTCTGCTGTAGCAGTAAGCAGTCTCGGCGGCCACAGACAGTGCTGCTGCGTCAGTCCGGTGCACTGTCGCACACGTCCCGCAGCTGTGAACGCTCCTCGGCCCACTCCCAGGTCTGCCCGTGGCTCTCTCTCCATCCCGGCAACTTCCCGCAAGGCTTTGACAATTCAATGCGCCGCGTTTGACCACCTACCCGCTCTGAGGATTTCCGGAGGCTCTGCATACTCCACAGTCTGTACCTGGCGCTTCATCCAGCCCAGAGCTGTCTGCGGCGCTCTGCCCGCCCTGAAGCCACGTCTTGCCGTCCGGCCGGCCTCGGTGGTCTCGGTGGCCGGCGGCCAGTCCCGGGCCCGGCCCCGCCGCTCGCCCCGCTGCCGGGCTGCCCGTGGCCGCCGCTGCGATGCTGCTCGCCGACGACATGACCCGCAGCGACGGCGACCCGGTGTCGGTGCCGACGCCGGTGCCGGCGGCGGCGCTGGAACACCCGCTGGCGTGTGCGGCGGCCGCCGCCGAGCCGGCCGAGATCGTGCTGGACCTGCAGCAGCTGGACGCCCGCTGCCGGCTGGGGGCGGCCTCCGAGTGGAGCTCGGCCGAGCCACCTGCCGCCGGGTGGAGCTCGGCCGAGCCCCCTGCCGGCGTCCCCACCGTCTGCCGGCTGCACGTGCCGCCGCTGTACCGGCTGCGGCCGCCGCGCTCGCTGGCCGTGTCGCCGCGGCCCGACATCTGTAGCGACGAGGCCGTGTCGCCCGACGAGCGGCCCGCCTCCTCGCACCGGCTGCTGTCTCCCGAGCCGCCGGCCCCGCCGCGGTCGCCTTCGGCAGGCTCGACGCACCGCCTCCGCGTGCCCGGCAGCCTGCGCCGCAAGCGCGCCTCGCTGCGTGTGCCTCGCCTGATGCGCCGCAGGTCAAAGCACACCATGGACGCCAACTATGACTACATTTACACGCTGGTGGGTGCGATAGACGACCAGGCTGTTTCGGTGCGCCTGCTCTCAGCATTCTGTCGTGTGAGGCTCACTTGATCAGCGGGTTTGGGCGGTACTGGTGGCGATGTCACGGATGTCACGGGGCGGGCAGTACTGGTGACCATGTCACGGGAGGGGCGGTACTGGTGGCGATGTCACGGGATGGGCGGTACTGGTGACCATGTCACGGGATGGGCGGTACTGGTGACGATGTCACAGGACGGGCGGTACTGGTGACCATGTCACGGGGCGGGCAGTACTGGTGACCATGTCACGGGAGGGGCGGTACTGGTGGCGATGTCACGGGATGGGCGGTACTGGTGACCATGTCACGGGATGGGCGGTACTGGTGACGATGTCACAGGACGGGCGGTACTGATGACCATGTCACGGGGCGGGCAGTACTGGTGACCATGTCACGGGAGGGGCGGTACTGGTGGCGATGTCACGGGAGGGGCAGTACTGGTGGAGATGTCACGGGAGGGGCGGTGCCGGTAGTCGGTCAATTTGCCCAGATATTGCAAGCATGTTGGTGTTATCCATTTGTCACCCTTACGAAGGATAAGAATACCCGATGAGGAAAACAGTACAAGTGTAAAAAAAAACATAACTCGATACATTAAATTGTCATAACCGCAAAATAAAATAAATGTGTCGCTGAAATCATGGGTTATTTGTCTGGTTTCAAACTGACCTCTGGCTTCAAATGATAAGTTGCTACTAGTATTCGCTAATTTACATTTGACTTTCATCGCTACGAGGCAGCTCGCAGCAGTCCATGACGGTAGGAAGTTTTTAATCAGTGGCACATTACAATTTGACTTGCTACCAATGTTAATCAGATCCCTTGACATCAGTCCGTGTTTTACATTGTTTGCTTCAAGTCATATGGGCATAGGTACAGAGGGTGGTAAGAGGGGTGCTGCTCGCTACAATTTTCGTGGTCATCAACCATAGGGGGTTGCATAACAAAGATCGACTACTTATCTTACTCTCACTCTTGCTCTTGCTCTCACTCTTACTCTTACTCTTGCTCCGATTCCTACTCTTACTCTTATTCTTATCCTTATTCTTATTCTTATTTTTACTTTGCTCTTACTCTTACTCTTACTCTTATTCTTACTCCTACTCTTACTCTCCGTTAATTCTCCCTCACTTCTCGAACCTTCCCGTATCCCCGTGAAGTTCTGCTGACTATTATATGTTTTTGCTATAGTATGAAGAATAGTGAAAAATGACAGCATGAGGCTTTGTAAAAGAATGTAAGTCTTACTCGTAGGTAAGAAGAACAGAGACCAATTAGTGAATGCTTGCTCTTTTTCGTCATAGCTATGGGCTGGACTGAAGTTCAGTCACGACACCGTAGTTAAGTAGCGCAGTTTTTTAATCCATTTTTTATGGGGTTCTACATTTTCCCTTATGCTTCTTCTGTGCACATTTTTTATTTTTGTGCATCACAGAAAACACAAACTCATAACATTGTAGTGCATGCTGGCGCTCTTCCCAGCGGAAAGTTCTTGAACTTCGTTCGGGAGAGGATTAACCATAGTACCAACACTGGTTAATGTTGAGTGGTCCTAAACATTATACTGAAAAGCTCGTTGTACATATTACGTAATCATAGCTAATGTTGAAAGGTTAGGGTATAGAGAATGGGCAAGACGACGATTCTACAATATGACCTCGACAATGGAGAAGTTTTAAAGGCATCAAACGGAGTCTATTTGGAACCTGACAGCATGCTGGCTGTTCACCCACTCCACATTGCTGTTCTACGCGCACGAAATTCCCTTCACACGCACGCCTCACTGTCTCCATGAAGGCAGCAACTGACTGGCAACTATCTTTTCCCAAGATGTACGACTGACATGCTTGGCCCAGGATCCACACAAGCGCGGTCGTTAGCACATCGGGTCGGCGGGGCAGGCTGTCTTTTCAACTCGGTGTCTGATTTTTTAAACTATGAACGTGCCTGGCGGAATGTGGCGGAATATTATGCTATACGCGTGACCTTCACTGGGAAAGTCACGACCGAACGCACTCACGCCCACTCGCATTTGGCAGTCAGGGCACTGGGTAGGTCACGATCGAACGCACTCACCCCTATCTACATTGGGCAATCGGTGTTCCGCGGTCGCTCGCATCTTCCACCGCTCTGAACTATTCCGCCCCACCGCACCCCACTCCGCCCGCGGCCTTCCGGGCCACGCAGCGTTGAGGCTCGGCGATCTACGACTTGGTCAATATTCAAACTTTCGGTCGTACTGTCGGAATGGGAGTGGTCGGAAAAATATGATGGGGAGCAAAGACGACGCTGGAGCGAGCTGACTCTCGTGAATATACGACTACAAATTGGAATCAACATCCCGACTTGGGTTACACTGAAAACGAAATCGGATACACTGGGGTTCTTTAGATTATCGTTAGCCCTATTCAAGATATACAACAACATTTCTGAAACGTATTCTTGGTATCCTTAATCATCTCGGACGTTCTTGAATGCGGATAAAGAGGCATTGCATAAAACAACATATTGTATTGCTATTTTGTTCCGTTGATTTCATTATTGTGAATAACTAATTACTTTCTCCCTACATAGGAACCCAACACTTTCCTGTTGTTCTTTCGGTAGTTGATACATTCTTTCGACCATTCTTCCCACGTCTTGCACGATAATCCGATCCGTTTTTTTTGGTATTCTTTCCGTAGATTCTGCTCAGGAAAGATATCTTCGAGAAGACGGGTACCTTGTTAGGTTTCCCGAGCAGCCCCGCTATTGTCTCGGTACAGAACCTAATCTGAAATGAGACTCTTGCATTGAACTATGAGGGTTCTAGATTCTTCACTATGGCTATGGTGGAATTTACTGCATGCCGAAGCAAAACACATGCATACAAAAATCATATCTCATATCAGTCTTATTGTCGTCCGTCATACCTTATATGATAAGTATTCAAACAATTGCGAACCGCACGAAAATTAGGTTGAAACGCAATGGGAGCGAACAAGGTTTGTCGTGCACCTGAACGTGCTGGGTGTGAAATGAGAAGATTAAGATGTTCTGCGGGGAAAATGTTGGCACACAAATTGCCGCTCAAGGAACTCACCCTTGGGTTGCCATTAGGAAGGTAGGCCGATTTCTGACAATTTGAATATTAGTGATTCTGGCTGAGTCTGTTCAGTATCAGTTATCAGTAGGTTCAGGTTTTGGCCGTCGGGGAACAATTCAGACTGCGTTGTGCCCCTCCTCTTGCTCCCGCTCGTCCAGAGTTTCTGCATAATGCCAGAAGCCACTCAAATGCGTGGACGAGTTTTAGCTCCTTAAAATACATACAGTGCAGCATTTGGCGAGCCGATCAATGAATAAGTGGTCCACTAGGCAGGAAAACATACATTGCTTATCGAATGAATCGGCCTTGAAAAGACGATGACCATTGGCTGAAGCTGCGCTGAAGCGACGGTAGAGATGCGCACGGCTGGCATTACGGGAGACCTGAGTTTAATCTTCTGAAGCGACGGTAAAGATACGCACGGCTTGTCGCTACCGGGGACCTCAGAAGAGACCGACCAACAAGAGACTCAGCCAAAACAACTTGGATAATTCGACCACAGCTGCGGCCAAATAGTTTGCGATTGCTCAGCATGTTACGTTCATGATGTCTCATAAGTAGAACCAGTTATACATGACTCCATTAGGGGCTATGCACGAGCGAGGGCAAGAGGCGGGCTATGGCGCTCCCATGACGGATGTACAGAACCTGACGTCATACCTCGACAGGAAGCTTGCGGCCGAGACCACAACTGCGTTCGTTCGGCACCTCGTGCGGAACAAATACGCTTCAGTGCGTCCAAGTTTTGCGGGTGTACAGAAATTCCATAATTGATGGACGCTTCTCGTGACTAGTCGGCACAGTACGCTCAAATTTCGATACGTGCTCCACATTCGGAAGCCAAACTCGAATGCGGAAATAGTGCGTTCAGTTTCGATATCGAACATTGAAAAACAATCCGATGCCACCGGAGCTGGTTACCCTCTTGACGAAATCCGGCTCATCCGCTAGGCATTGCACATGCATGTGATGCTTCATTGTAAGGGGACGAGTGGTCTAGGGGTAAGATGCTCGTCTCACAATCGAAAGATTGTGGGTTCGAGTCTCACCTGTCGCTACTCTTCGCCCGCGACCAATCGGCGTGAGAGATTGGCGACGCTATATGACTCAACGGTCGACGTGTCGTAAAAACCAATAACAACAACAACAACAAGATGCTTCATTGTACTGCGTCGATTTGCTGAATTCACAAAGGTGACACGGTGTGTCGCGGTACTTTTTCCCTCACGTCTCTCTCGCTCAGTACATGCGACACGCAATCTTTTAGCGCGGCACCTTCCATTGAAATGGCATTGGTCGCGCAGCCCGCGACGCGCAGATCACGTCATGACGACATAATCTCGTGGCCGGCGAATTCGATGTTCAAGCGTTGTAGCGGGCAGCTAAGTTGGTTTCAGAAGTATGACGATCGGGTCGGATCGGGTTGGGTCGGGTCGGGTCGGGTCGGGTCGGGTCGGGTCGGGTCGGGTCGGGTCGGGTCGGGTCGGGTCGGGTCGGGTCGGGTCGGGTCGGGTCGGGTCGGGTAGTTTCATGGGAGTGGACTCGCTCGGACCTCTCGCTCGAAATGCCGAATGGAACGCGAAACAACACAGTATCTGGACGCTTCCACTCCCCCTCTGACTATTTATGAAAATATGTCCCAATATTTTATCCGAGGTCACCATAGGTTAACGGTTATTATATCACCAAGACCATGCTTTCCGTTTGGTCACTCTGATTTGAAAATCCTGATCTGGTTGGTGGGTACGTTGTTGCTTTGTGCAAGCATACTACGCGAAACACATGCTTTTTTACTCTAGACAATACTGGTTCAAGCAATAGAAACGGGGAAGGAACACTGCCCACTCTTCAGACATGCCGACCAAATGGCACAGCCGTTGCAGCAGTAATGTCGTAGGTGGGTGCCTATGTATGTGCCTAGGTGGGTGCCTATGTAGCAGTAGGCACGTTCGTCGTGCTAGGCTTCCTAGTTTGAGCTGGAACACAGCCTACTTTCCACCAACTTAAATTTCAAGGATTCAGCAGGTGACAAGCAGCACCCATAGGGAGGTTCAATTGTTAGGCAATTTTCTTCACACTGATAGACACGAATCGCACACTGAATCAAGCGTTCTATCTACTTTTTGGTATTCTCCGTGCTGACTGTTCAGCTATGTGTTGAATAATCAGTTGGTAAGAAATTAGCCATTATTGTGCGTTGGTGAGAATGAATTCGTTGCAAACCCATCTACGCACTGAAATTGGAAATATATTGTACGCTCCAAATTGCTTGATCTCGTAATGCGTCGGTTTTTACATTCAGTTGTGCGACGGCAAGGTTCCCTGAGTTGCACGTCACAAATGGTGGCCGTGGCAGACTGCAACCAGGCCGACGGCGGCTGACTTGGGGCGGGCTCCAAACACTTCAGATGTGGTCACCTCCAACTGGCGGCGGCGTAGAAACCCTGATGAAAGTGAACGGACCAGCGCCATGTTGCCACGCGGGAAGCCAAATTGAAGCATCGCCGGAAGATGGCACCGTCGGTATTTTCCGCAGGCTGCAGCACGGCGGCTAAACGCAGCCGGAATGCGAAGACCCACGCACCGATAACCTCCGTACACATCAATATTGATCCAGAGTCAAACACGCTCGCATGCATTCTTCAAGCTGTTCCACGGGGAAAAAACGAAAAAGATCCCAGTTTGAGGGTAGACGCTGCCACTCAATACGGCTAAGGTGGAGTGAGAGGCAACCCCAGCTCTGGCCACTGATGTGCCAGCCAGCTTTTGTCAAACATAGCAGTGATCCGAATGTGCAAGCATCACCAGACATTCAGCCGACTGACTCTCTCAGCATGTCTGAAAGGCTCGTGTTGTCACGCTGTCTGTTGTGTGGTGCCACGCTGTCTGCTGTCTGGTGTTACGCTGTCTGCTGTCTGGTGTCGCGCTGTCTGTTGTCTGGTGTCACGCTATCTGTTGTCTGGTGTCACGTTGTCTGCTGTCTGGCGTCACGCTGTCTGCTGTCTGGTGTCACGCTGTCTGTTGTCTGATGTCACGATATCTGTTGTCTGGTATCACGCTGTCTGTTGTCTGGTGTCACGCTATCTGTTGTCTGGTGTCACGCTGTCTGTTGTCTGGTGTTACGCTGTCTGCTGTCTGGTGTCGCGCTGTCTGTTGTCTGTTGTCACGCTGTCTGTTGTCTGGTGTCACGCTGTATGTTGTCTGGTATCACGCTGTCTGTTGTCTGGTGTCACGCTGCCTGTTGTCTGGTGTCACGCTGTCTGTTGTCTGGTGTCACGCTGTCTGTTGTCTGATGTCACGCATCTGTTGTCTGGTGTCACGCTGTCTGTGTCGGTGTCACGCTATCTGTTGTCTGGTGTCACGCTGTCTGTGTCTGGTGTTACGCTGTCTGCTGTCTGGTGTCGCGCTGTCTGTTGTCTGTTGTCCTACGCTGTATGTTGTCTGGTATCACGCTGTCTGTTGTCTGGTGTCACGCTGTCTGTTGTCTGGTGTCACGCTGTCTGTTGTCTGGTGTCACGCTGCCTGTTGTCTGGTGTCACGCTGTCTGTTATCTGGTGTCACGCTGTCTGCTGTCTGGTGTCACGCTGTCTGTTGTCTGGCGTCACGCTGTCTGTTGTCTGGTGTCACGCTGTCTGTTGTCTGGTGTCACGCTGTCTGTTGTCTGGTGTCACGCTGTCTGTTGTCTGGTGTCACGCTGTCTGTTGTCTGGTGTCACGCTGTCTGTTGTCTGGTGTCACGCTGTCTGTTGTCTGGTGTCACGCTGTCTGTTGTCTGGTGTCACACTGTCTGTTGTCTGGTGTCACGCTGTCTGTTGTCTGGTGTCACGCTGTCTGGTGTCGCGCTGTCTGTTGTCTGGTGTCGCGCTGTCTGTTGTCTGGTGTCGCGCTGTCTGTTGTCTGGTGTCACGCTGTCTGTTGTCTGGTGTCACACTGTCTGTTGTCTGGTGTCACGCTGTCTGTTGTCTGGTATCACGCTATCTGTTGTCTGGTGTCACGCTGCCTGGTGTCACGCTGTCTGGTGTCACGCTGTCTGGTGTCACGCTGTCTGTTGTCTGGTGTCACGCTGTCTGTTGTCGGGTGTCACGCTGTCTGTTGTCTGGTGTCACGCTATCTGTTGTCTGGTGTCACGCTGTCTGGTGTCTGGTGTCACGCTGTCTGTTGTCTGGTGTCACGCTGTCTGGTGTCACGCTGTCTGTTGTCTGGTGTCACGCTGTCTGGTGTCACGCTGTCTGGTGTCGCGCTGTCTGTGCTGGTGGTGATGTGCCGTCCATTGCCCGATAAGGCGAGCGGATGCTGTCTGCCGTCAGTTCCCGACATTGATCGACTATGCCGCCGGGCGGCTGACGACGGTAGCGCCCGTCCGAGTCGACCCTAGTGTCGTCTATGATGGTCGTCAGTTCCGCCAATGCACGAGCCAAAAGACCGTGGTGCGTGGCTTGACAGGTGTTTGAGATAGTCTTTAACCGATGTTTACATCCAGGGCGTGTCTGACTTCGCGCTATAGCTGACAGCCCAAAAGGCATGCTGGTGAATTATTCAGTCTTCCGAATTTGTTCTTGTCACGACATTGTATAGTTTACGGTGACTTCGTTTCTGATGCGTATCAGACACGAGCTCCTTTTTCCTTGGTTAGCTATGTTTTCATTGCGAACCAAGTCAAGAACGATTTATAATCAAAATAGAATACATCAGCCGGCACGCTGCAGTGCATAATCAATCATTGGTTAGAGTGAACGCTGCTCTCGCAATGTATCACTATTTTGCAATTTAAATGGGCTGCTTTGACTGGGATGTGGTTTATGCTTAAAAGGAATAAAAATGATGGGTCTTTTCCGTGGTGTTCCGATGGCTCCTGGTAGTTTTGGATGCAAGCAATGTACGTACGCCACTGGTTGCATTACAAAAGACATGAAAACGATTTAAAATGACACAAAAACGAAGGTGTTTTGTTGATAGCTAATAATTTTCAGGACTCTTTTCCAGTGTGAAAAGTCGTCTGGTGAATAAACCTAAATTCTTCGTGGTAGTAATCACAGGACAATTTTCCGATTTTGTAAAATACAAAGCTGACACTTCAAACTACCTCTCAAGATTTCTAGCTGGATTCAAGCATCATGGTATAATCGCATCAAACAAGGAATGAATTCAGTGGTTGCGAACGCTCGCTGGGAGACACCGGCCATTTTGCTGTTAGCTTGGATGTGTAAAAATATTATTAAAGTACGAATTCGTGATTTATTGTGTGATAACAATAACAATCCACTGATATATGGTCATCTAATTAGCTTCTTCCTTTTTCCAGCACCCATACTGCAAGAAGAAACCGGATACAAATGATACTGCAAAAGATGACGTGAGTACCGGGCTGCATTTGGACAGCGACCCACCCACCATCTGCAAAAGGGAAAAGGAATATACTTCGCACTACTTATTTACGTGAAGCGACACACTGTAACGAAGTTAGCTTCTAGCAGTACCTTTGGCATCAAATTAGGTAACGAGGTCAATAGCGTTACGTGCTCGAACTTGCCAGCCGCTGTCCCGCCAAATCGCAGTGGCTGGAACGGCGCGCTAAGCTGCCGAGGAAGCGTCTTTCTGCCGATGGCCGGCCGACTGGCCCTCGTGACTCCCGCCGGGTGTGGCGGGTCATGTGGTACGGCGCCGGTTAGTGATGTATGGAGGCCCAGCGTCCAAGAAGTCGCTGAGGAGTTGTGGACGAGGGTGGTCTGTCGCGCTGCTCTGAGCAGTCACTGAGTTTACGTGGCCAGCAGGGCAAGCGTCCGGCTGCCGCCCTTCGCCATTCGAAAGTCCAATTAATAGAGGCCAGTTAGCAGCAATTTTTTCTAACTAAGTATGCACGATCAGGACGAGGTTTCCCTAGACTGTCATTCAAGCCACAAGAAGTTCTACGGCTACGAGTTTGAGCACAACTTCTCTACAAAAACCCCAGCGCATGTTTTAAAGATGCATGCACCGTCTTGCTGACAAGGGCCACCCTTGTCAGGAAAGCGGTACATCTCTAAGACATGTGCGAAGGTTTTGTAGAGAAGTTGAAGAACGGGTAACGAAAATTTAAAAATAATAGTGTGCAAGGTGTTAAAATTCGCGGTGATTGCAGGAAGATGAACATCCTTCAGCACGGGGGAAGGATCCTGCGCCGGGTGCGTCTCTGTCTGAATACCAATGTTCTTTTTTGCTTTGAATGCAGCCGACACCGTTCGTAACCTAGCACGTTGTGTTTGCCTAAAGAGTTCTGCTCCCTCACTGAGTGCCTGCAATAAATGAAGGAGAGCCACAAACTTTCATGCAAGCGACCTGGCAGCTATTCCACACCACATCCTGAATAAAGCAAGTCGTACGCGTTTTCCGGTAAATGATGAATACTTGTGACAAAATGTGATAGACGAGGGAAAGCATCGCGTCTCGACATTCACGCAATTGCGCTTTGTCGGTGCGTGTAAATGGCCTGAACTTGTTGTGCGTGTGTCGCATGTGCGGCGCGCGGGCCGTGGTTTATGGTTATGGCACCACGGACGCGCGACCCACTCCCGACTGTCCGCCCCGACAGGGCCAGTCGCGTCAGGGCAAGCCTCGAGACGACAGCGTGTATAGCCGAACCTTGGACAGTGAATAAAGAGATCGTGATCATCAGTGCATCGCTAGCAGACAGTGAGGACTAGGCGTGCACCACCACATGGCGCGTCGGTAGTATGGATCCGACGCTCTCACAGAAACACTCTCCCGCCTGACGGATCTGCTTACGGAGCAAGCCACAGCATCCGCCAGGAGAGAGGAACGGCTTCTGGCGCTGGCCGAATCTGCCGCCCAGGCCAGACCGCAGAACAGCACGCTGACCGACTCCGATGCTGGACGCACCGATGCCGCCGGTGCTGACCTTGGTCCAGCCACCCACGGCACGAGACGGCTGGGTGCGACAGCAACGCCTGCCCCCAGGCTGATGGAAGGTACCAGCCTGCGCGAGTTCGCCTCTTGGCGGGACAAATTCGAGGGGTATGCCATTCTCACCGGTCTGTATGACCTCCCGTCGGCGAGTCAAACCGCCGCCCTCGTCGCCCTGCTCGACGACGAATGGACGCGAACCCTACGGCACGGCCTGGATATTGACGTCTCCACGTCCGACATCCAGACCATCATCCGGGGCATGGAGCGTCATCTGCGTCGGCAGCGCAACGTTGTCCTGGACCGTCGAGAGTTCTTCCGCCGTCAGCAAGCGGACGGTGAGACATTTGATGAGTTTCTGATGGCTTTGCGCGAAATCGCCCAGTTTTGCGACTTCTGTCCGCATTGCACAGACTCGCAGCTCCGTGATCGCATCGTCACTGGGATCCGAAATGAGAACACCCTGCGTGCGCTTCTGAGCGAAAGTGATCTCACCCTGCAGTCAGCAGTCCACACCTGCCGTGCGCAAGAAAACGCTCGTCAGAACTCAGCTGCCATGACAAGCGGCCACGTCCAACCTGTGTCCGCATATCGTCGGAACAGGACTGCCCGTGCCCGTCGGCCAGACTCCAGCCGCCCAGACACTCGTCGAAGGGACCCCAGCCGCTCAGACACCCGTCGGACCGAATCGCATCCGACGCTGGACAGGTGTCCTGCTTGCGATCACTATCCGCACGCCGATGAGCAGGCATGCCCCGCCCGGACGGCTACATGTCACCTGTGTCACCGTCGCGGCCATTTTCAGGCAATGTGTCGTCAACGTAGCGCGACATCCGGAACGCGCCCGCGCCGCAGCTCAAGACAAAGAGACCGGGACTCGGGCCAGTATCGCGCGAACGTGTCCGACATCCGCGTCTATGGCCTGTCATCCCGCCGCTCACCCAGGATCAGGCTGTTTATGACCCATCATCATGGGGCCGGCTCAGCGCTCTGGACCCCTGACACCGGAGCGGAGACTTCCTGCATTGGCCTGGCGCAGGCTGCCGACCTGAACGTCGACATAAGTCGTTTGTCCCCGCCCACGGACAAGCTATATGCAGCCGGTGGCAACGAGCTACGATGCTATGGGACTGTGCAGTGCGACCTGACCTTGGGTGCAATCACCGCGACAGTGACCGTGCACGTCATACAGGGCCTGGACGGCGCGCTGCTGTCCAGGCATGATTCCATGGCCCTCGGAATTCTGCCACCGGACTTCCCCACTCAGGTGGCGAGCGTCGCCACCGGTGGACCGGAAACGTAAGCTGCGCCGCCTGGCCATGCGCTTTCTCGGCGCGCGCAGTCACAGCCGCCGCCGCCGCGTGGCGGCAGCACTGTCCGACGAGACGGGCTGTCCCCGCCGCCAGATGGCAGCACATCTACGAGGACGCGAGAGGAGGCGCCGGTGCGCCCCCCGCGCCGAAAACAAGTCAGCACGAACCAGACGCTGGCACACAAGTCTGGCAAGCATCACTGCATCCCAGATGCTCTCTCCAGAGCCCCCGTGGATGACCCCACACCAGCCGATGAGGAAGCCGAAGATGACGTGACTCATCAGCTCCACAGTCTCGTCGTGCGCTCAGTGACCCAGCTGGATCCAGACGGAGCCAGGGTGTCTCCCATCGAGGATGCCACGCTGACCGGCGTCCGCGACTCCGCCCGCGCCGACGCCGAGTACGTGGCGTTGTGCGAGGCCGTGACAAACGGCTTCCCTGATCAGAGACGTGACCTGCCCACTGCCCTGAGGCCATACTGGGGCGTGCGAGATCGCCTGGCCGTTGACGACGGCGTCCTGGTATGTGGCCCTCGTCTGGTCATCCCCAGAAGCCTCATAGCAGAGACTCTGCAGCGCCTGCATGACTCGCACCAAGGGGTCGAACGCACTCAGCGCCGCGCACACCAGTCTGTATACTGGGCCGGCATCGACCGCGATGGTGACGACACCGTTGGCTCCTGTCAGGCATGCCGTGAACGGCTGCCTCGCCAGCAGCGAGAGCCACTGATGTCTGACCCCCCGCCGAGCCGAGTCTTCGAGTCTGTGTCCACAGACTTCTTCAGTCACGCAGGCAAGACCTACCTGGTGTACGTCGATCGACTCTCCTGGTGGCCCGCAGTTGTACACTGCGCCGGCGACGCCACCGCCCGGGCTCTGATCCGACACCTGCGGGAAATCTTCGCCTCCACCGGTGTTCCCTGCGTGTTACACAGTGACGGTGGCCCGCAATACACTGCCCATCTCACCAGAGACTTCCTACGGCGCTGGGGCGTGACACATCGCATGTCTACCCCACACTACCCCCAGTCCAATGGCCACGCTGAGGCGGCCGTCAAACTCGTGAAGAGACTGGTGCAGAAAGTGACTATAGCGGGTGACCTTGACTGTGATGCGTTCGCTCGTGGGCTGCTGGAGCTTCGCAACACGCCGCGAGCGGACCATCGGTCACCGGCTCAAATCCTCTACGGCCGTCCTCTGCGCTCAGCGGTCCCCATTCACCACCGTGCTTTCGCACCTGAGTGGCAGCGCGCCGCTGATGATTGTGACGCCCGCGCCGACTCGCTTCGGCAGGCGGCCCGTGACCGCTATGACCGAGCGGCTATGCCACTGCCCAGCCTGCGCGTTGGGACCCACGTGTCCCTTCAGGACCCCTCGACCGGATTATGGGACCGGCGAGGCACTGTCGTGGGTGTAGGCCGACGGCGTGACTTCTTAGTGAAGCTCCCCAGTGGCCGCATATATTGGCGCAACCGCCGCTTCCTGCGCCCATTCCGCCCGCTCGTGTCCGTGTGCACACCGCCGTGTCTGTCCGTGCCGCCCAGTCAGGCCGCGCCGACCCGTCCATCGCGCACTGTTCGTTTTGCGGACGAGTTGACCGACCGACGGTCACCGCCCCCACAGCCACCGACCCGTCCGGTTCCCCGTCGCAGCGGCAGACGCTCTCACCGCCCCGCTCACCTCCAAATCGACCCAAACCTTCCCTCTTACGGGTAGCATTCACGCACTCGCCGGTACGATGTACATGTTGTGACGCATTGTGCTGTAGCCCGAGCTGTGGCGGCAAGGTGTTAGGAGTTGACACCAACAGCCTGCCGTCGTCGTCGACTCGGAGGGGAGGTGGAAATGTGGAGTAGTCGCTGGCATATAGTCTGGAACCTGACCATGAACTTGGAGGGGAGGTGTTGTGCGTGTGTCGCATGTGCGGCGCGCGGGCCGTGGTTTATGGTTATGGCACCACGGACGCGCGACCCACTCCCGACTGTCCGCCCCGATAGGGCCAGTCGCGTCAGGGCAAGCCTCGAGACAACAGCGTGTATAGCCGAACCTTGGACAGTGAATAAAGAGACCGTGATTATCAGTGCATCGCTAGCAGACAGTGAGGACTAAGCGTGCACCACCACAGAACTGAGATATGATTGCTGCTCCAGGGAATGATGCCATCAAGGACCTAACTCGAGCATTGTATCCCGACGCTGATCAATAGTTCGAAATACGGTGGGATGAGACTCTATTACATGTGTTTTATTCCATGTGCTATTTCCCGCTACTTACCATGGTCATCAAGAAGCTTGCCACATTCCAAATATTTGTGAACACACACCCCATCCCGCGTATCCACACCTGTAACTATTACAATATCGTTGCTGTATGATTGTATGAGCATCCTTAACGTTCGCCCGTGCCTGTTATCTTGCCACCTTGGGCAGTGCAGGATGATTGTCTATTGTGACCCCTGGAGTTCCTAAAAGGAGACTGCTTGCCACGTGGAACAGAAACACACCGTGTGTTGCACGTGATGAGATGTCGCCATTCATACCCAATGCTTATCCAATGTTGTACCCTGTACCCTGCTGTACCCAATGCTATTTGTCTATAAAACGCAGGGATTTTCACATTTTATCGCTACCCGTGTACAATTATAGCCAATACCCGCTTGAAATCTTCAACACCGCCTTCCGCAGTACGTTAGAATAGTAAGGGTGTTCAACTTGTCACATTCTGACCAAAAGGTAACAGATCAGATCAGGTCGAAATGTTGGCCTCGTTTTGGAAACTATCGATGTGGTGCTCGAAAACACTACATTCCTATACTTACGAGTAAAAATTGAAAGCTAAAGTTAGTTTTGGCGTCTATCTTATTCACTTCGTATGCGGAATGTGGAATGAGTTCATCTATACGATTCAATATGCGGAAAAAGTTCATCTAGCGGCAAATTGGATTCATTATCTCGATCGACCTTCAAAAGGTCCATTACTTATATTAGGAGGTTGCACGAGTTTTATCGCCTTATCACATTCAACATTCGTCATTTACGAATAATCGGTGAGATTAGTTTCTCACAATTCGCGATTTGGTGCAGGACGGCTTGACATGTGCTTCCTCACGATGCTACATATCATTGACCTGGCACTGCATCCTCAAACTATTTATATAATTAGATCAGCAACGAATGTCTAATCCGATAGCCAAGTGACGGCGCGCTAAAGCGAGCCGTTTGCCAGTGGTCGATAAGAAATCGCACGGGCTGTACCAGCCCTGTGCGGACGAGGATTAACGGTTCACCGAGGTCAAGCTATTTCTGACAGCCTCTTCGGGCGACCCCACCTTAGATAACTGGCTGGTAGTCAGGTACCACTCGTTTTGAGCTTACACCCACGTACACCCGTTTCGGACTACCCGGCGCGTCTGCTCTCCTGCTCTCCTGCTCTCGAGTATGTGCCGGCGCGTCGGCTCACCTGTACTGCTCCTCTGACTGCTATTGCCAGCATTTTTATTTACTATTTCTTATCGAATTGTACAAGTGCGAGAAGATCTATAGGGTGGCATGGCGGGTGCGCTTTGTTGTGAATTGAGCTGCTACCAGGAGCTATTGTAATAATTAACGCAAGTATTTAGGGTTGTTTCAAGCATTTAATACCGTCAAAACTTAAAGATTTTGACTTCGCAAACCTAACCCAAGGGGCAAACGTCTTCGTTTCTGATATACAAAATTAAAACAGTTGAATTTATGTGTTAT
>JAOTOM010000897.1:0-50220 GCA_034440615.1 Ashinkailepas kermadecensis | reverse complement strand
AACGCGATCTTGGCGGTTCCTGTTACAGATTTTCGTGCCTCGGAGCGAGTTTTCTGGGGCCCGAAGTATTTACTTTGAGCCCCTACGCGAATTCTGGTGGACCGACGCGAATTTTTGTGGTCCCAGCGCGACTTTTGGGGGCCTCGGCTCGATTCTTGGGAGCATATCCCTCTTAGGAGGGAGGGGCCATGTGCCCCTTTGATATGTCACTGCGGCCACCGAAGGAGTTCTATTTTTACTATAGGTCCTTACGTGATATTTTTGGGTCCTGGTACGATTCTTCGGTCTCCAGGTGGGATTTTTTTCGGTGCCCTGACACGTTTTTTTCCAGTGCCCAACGGGTTTTGCGGGGACTTTGACCCGATTTTTTTGGGGCGCAGTGACATTCCGGTTGATAATTGATTTTCGGGGCAGCAGCAACCTTTGGGGTCCAGGCGCGACTTTTTTGGTCCCCAGTGAGATTTTCGAAGGTTGCGACGCGACTTTTTTAGTCCAATGTAATCTTTTGTGTCCCGACGTCATTTGCTTGGATCCCTAGCGCGAGTTTTAGCGACCTCGACACTTTGTGGGTGTCCAATACGTTTTGGATGCTTTTAGTGTCATTGTTGGGGCCCAAGAGTGATTATCCATGTCCGGATTGTTTTTTGTTGCCCCGGCTTCATTTGTGTCTAAATGATACTGTTGGGGAACGGTACGACTTATCGTGCCCCTAGCGTGATTTTCATGATCCGGGCTTGCATTTTTGGTACCCATAGGCTCAGCGAGATTTTCAGGGGCCCCGGCCGGATCTTTTTGGGCCCATGTCGTGATTTTCAAGTACCCCGGCACGACTCCTGCCATTTCAGATGCTTCTAGCAAATTATAGACCTCCTCTCGCGTCTTAGGGGTCTCGTCTCATTTCCTGGAGCTTCTACCGGTTTTGGACGTCTTCTCGTCCGTCCTACCCTCCTCCATATTCAATGGTCCTCCTCTCCAGTTTTGGAGGACCACCTCCCACATCCTGGGGCCCCTTTAACATGGCATGGGACTTCCTCTCATGTTCCAGGGGCATCCTCTGCCAAATTAGGGGCCTCCTGCCACGCCTCGTGGGCCTTCTCCTTTGTCCTCGCAAAGCTTACCCGTCTTGAGGGGATCTTCAATTTTGGAAACCTCGCCTCCTTCCATACCTGCTACCTACCACTCCCATTTTAAGGGCTTTCTCTCATTTCCTGGGAATTCCTTCCGGTCGTCGGGGCCTCATTCGGTCCTGGAGACCTCCTACTCCATCTCGAGGGACTCCTCTCGAGTCCGGCAGGGGCCTCCTTTTTTCTTTTTGAGGCTTTCTTTTTCAAATTAGGGTCCTCCTCTCACGTCTTCGGGGCCTCCTGTTCCGCGTTTTGATTCCATCTTTTCCCATTTTAAGGTTGACCTCTTATCTCCTGGTGGACTCCTGTTCTCTCTTAGGTGGCTCCTCTTCCAAATTACACGCAACCTTTCCTATCTCAGTTACCTTGTCATTTCCTGGGGACCTTCTTACCCGTCTTGAAGCCTTCTTTCTCGCCTGGGAGCCATCCCTCTTATCTAATGGCCATTCTCTCCTATTGTAGGGGCTTCCTCGTGCATCATAGGGTCTCTGTCCAATCTTATATCGTCCTCTACCGAATTAGGTGCTTCCTGCCACTTTTCTGGATTATCCTTTTCTATCTTGGTGGAACCTTACCCGTTTCGGGGACTGCTTTTACGTCTCCGAAACCTCATTTCATATCCACTGGCTTTCTCTTCCGTCTTAGGGCCTTCTCTCATTTTCTGAGGTCTCCCTTCCCGTATTGGGGCCTCCTTTGCAATCCTGAGGTCCTCCTTTGCAATCCTGGGGGCCTCTTTGTAATCCTGGGTGCCTCCTTTGCAATCATGGGGGTCTCCTTTGCAATCCTGGGGCCTCTTTTGCAATCCTGGGGGCCTCCTTTACAATCCTGTGGGCTTCCTTCGCAATCCTGAGGGCCTCCTTTGCAATCCTAGGGGCCTCCTGTGCAATCCTGGGGCCTCCTTTGCAATCATGGAGGCCTACTTTTGCAATCCTGTGGGTCTCCTTTGCAATCCTGGAGTCCTCCTTTGTAATCCTGGGGGCCTCCTTTGCAATCCTGGTGCCTCCTTTGCAATCCTGGAGTCCTCCTTTGTAATCATGGGGCCTCCTTTGCAATCCTGAGGCCTCCTTTGCAATCCTGGTGTCCTCCTTTGCAATCCTGAGGGCCTCCTTTGCAATCCTGGAGTCCTCCTTTGTAATCATGGGGGCCTCCTTTGCAATCCTGGGGCATCCTTTGCAATCCGGGGGCTCCTTTGCAATCCTGGGGCCTCCTTTGCAATCCTGGGGGCCTCCTTTTCAATCCTGGGGGCCTCCTTTGTAATCCTGGGGGCCTCCTTTGTAATCCTGGAGGCCTCCTTTGCAATTCTGGGGGCCTCCTTTGCAATCCTGGGGGCCTACTTTGCAATCCTAGGGCCTCCTTTGCAATCCTGGGGGCCTCCTTTGCAATCCTGGTGCCTCCTTTGCAATCCTGGAGTCCTCCTTTGTAATCATGGGGCCTCCTTTGTAATCCTGAGGCCTCCTTTGCAATCCTGGGGTCCTCCTTTGCAATCCTGAGGGCCTCCTTTGCAATCCTGGAGTCCTCCTTTGTAATCATGGGGGCCTCCTTTGCAATCCTGGGGCATCCTTTGCAATCCGGGGGCTCCTTTGCAATCCTGGGGGCCTCCTTTGCAATCCTGGGGGCCTCCTTTTCAATCCTGGGGGCCTCCTTTGCAATCCTGGGGGCCTCCTTTGTAATCCTGGAGGCCTCCTTTGCAATCCTGGGGGCCTCCTTTGCAATCCTGGGGGCCTACTTTTGCAATCCTAGGGCCTCCTTTGCAATCCTGGGGCCTCCTTTGCAATCCTGGGGGCCTCCTTTGCAATCCTGGTGGCCTCCTTTGTAATCCTGGGGCGTCCTTGCAATCATGGGGCCTCCTTTGCAATCCTGGGGGCCTCCTTTGCAATCCTGGAGTCCTCCTTTGAAATCCTGGTGGTCTCCTTTGCAATCATGGGAGCCTCTTTTGCAATCATGGGGCCTCCTTTGCAATCTTGGGGGCCTCCTTTGCAATCCTGGTGGCCTCCTTTGCAATCCTGGAGGCCCCCTTTGTAATCGTGAGGGCCTCCTTTGCAATCCTGGAGTCCTCCTTTGCAAACCTGGGGGCCTCCTTTGCAATCCTGGGGGCCTCCTTTGGAATCCTGGAGTCCTCCTTTGAAATCCTGGTGGCCTCCTTTGCAATTCTGGGAGCCTCTTTTGCAATCTTGGGGCCTCCTTTTCAATCCTGGGGCCTCCTTTTCAATCCTGGGGCCTCCTTTGTAATCCTGGAGGCCTCCTTTGCAATCGTGAGGGCCTCCTTTGCATTCCTGGGGGTCTCCTTTGCAATCCTGGAGTCCTTCTTTGCAAACCTGGGGGCCTCCTTTGCAATCCTGGGGGCCCCCTTTGCAATCCTGGGGGCCTCCTTTTCAATCCAGGGGGCCTTCTTTGTAATCATGGAGGCCTCCTTTGCAATCCTGGGGCCTCCTTTGCAATCTTGGGGGCCTCCTTTTCAATCATGGGGGCATCCTTTGTAATCATTGAGGCCTCCTTTGCAATCCTGGGGGCCTCCTTTGCAATCCTGTGGGCCTCCTTTGTAATCCTGGAGGCCTCCTTTGCAATCCTGGGGGCCTCCTTTTCAATCCTGGGGGCCTCCTTTGCAATCCTGGGGGCCTCCTTTGTAATCCTGGAGGCCTCCTTTGCAATCGTGAGGGCCTCCTTTGCATTCCTGGGGGTCTCCTTTGCAATCCTGGAGTCCTCCTTTGCAAACCTGGGGGCCTCCTTTGCAATCCTGGGGGCCTCCTTTGCAATCCTGGGGCCTCCTTTTCAATCCAGGGGGCCTCCTTTGTAATCATGGAGGCCTCCTTTGCAATCCTGGGGGCCTCCTTTTCAATCCAGGGGGCCTCCTTTGTAATCCTGGAGGCCTCCTTTGCAATCCTGGGGGCCTCCTTTGCAATCCTGGGGGCTCCTTTGCAATCCTGGGGGCATCCTTTGCATTCCTGGGGGCCTCCGTGCCAATTGTTGGCACTCTTGTGATTTCTGGGGCTTCCTATCCTCTCCTAGGTGACTCCTTCTTCAAATTAGGGGCCTCCTCTCACGTCTTGGAGGCCTCCTCTCGTGTCTCGTCGGCCTCATTGCTCACTTTTTTCCTGTGCATTTCCGGATAGGGGCCTCCTCAAATTTCAGGGGGGCGGCGCCCCCTGTTTGACGGCAGGGGGGGGGCGACTGCCCCCGCCCCCCCGTGGCGACGCCCTTGGGTCTGATCAATACTGGTCACGTGAAGGGGCTATTTTGGATCGAACAGACAAAGTGATAGAAGAATCTGCAACACCATCATCATGTGCAGCCTGACAAGCCCACAGTGTGACGGTGTGTGCATGTCGTCAGTACAGGCTCCAGGCCCAGGGGTCTCCGTGAACGGAGCGCGTGTGGTGATGGGGTTAGAGCAGGGGTGTCAGCGTTTGGGGATGACATCGGAGGCTTATCACAGAGTAGCATGCCACATACTAGTGCCGATAGTCGCTAGTAAACCACACTTGAATATATATAGATATATATATATACATATACATATATATAGTATACACCTACTAGGAAAAGAGGTTAGCGTAGATTGACAAAGATCGTCAATAGGTATTCCATGAGAATGCAATGCAAACAAAAACCCGGCACTCTCTTTGTTCTTGGTTGGTTATTGGTTTTACGACACGTCGACCGTTGAGTCATATAGCGTCGCCAATCTCTCACGCCGATTGGTCGCGGGCGAAGAGTAGCGACAGGTGAGACTCGAACCCACAATCTTTTGATTGTGAGACGAGCATCTTACCCCTAGACCACTCATCCCCTATCTCTTTGTTCTTGCCAGAAGTGAACACTCATATGGGATATGGTGTGTGTGTGTGTGTGTGTGTGGCTGAGATGTCAAATGCTGTCCCCGGTCTCAGGAGAGGGCGATGTCGGAATCGCGAGTTCGGGTCCTCTCGCCTCCCGAGACTGCTCTTGGTGGACACACACCATCGGCACACCGACAGGCACTGCTTTGGTGTTGCTCTGCCTACTAAGCAGCCCTCCTGAACTTCCGACCGGGCGATTGCAAACCGATATGTAAGACACGGGGAACCCATCCTTTGCATCGCGTTAAAGGTGACTCTAACAACCAAGCTAGAAGCACCATTTTGTTGAACTGCTCTCACCGGGCGCGAAACCTTGAGAACGCATAACTCGGTCACTCTTCAATCAACACAATCACCACGACCAACACAAAGGAAAGAGCAGACTGCGTGCAGGTATGTCTAGCTTGACTGGACACAAAACACGTCACATCTCAATATGTCAAGACCTGAACAAACAGTTTCCAGATCAGGCCACCCAGTTCGATTCCCTAACATCTTGTGAAGGAACAGCAAACCAGGACAGATATTGTAATACAAAGAAAAGTGTTCACCAGGCAAAACCAAGTCTCCCCATGAGTGGCTTGGTACAGTCAGCCCATCTCCATTCACGACACTTGCAAACGAATCACTTGTGGCGGTCTGCCGGGCCTCGGCTGACAAAAAAGGCGAGTCTACGTTAAATCGGGTCATCGGATCAGGCCGGGTCGGGTCATCGGATCAGGCCGGGTTGGGTCATCGGATCAGGCCGGGTCGGGTAAACAGGGTCGCTCACTCGTAGAAGAGCTGCTTGCCGGTCGTTTCACACAGGTGACAATAGAAATGTTTGCGGCGCAGATGCATGAACAGCTCGTCGTTGTCCATGTACATGCTGGAAGCCGAACACCCGGTCAAAACACGTCTGCCCGAGTCCGCACACCCCACTCAAACGGTCTGCCAGATCTCGCACGCCCCGATCGAATGGTCTGTCAGAACCTGCACATCCTGGCCAAATGGTCTGTCAGACCCTGCATGCCAGGTCAAACGGTCTGCGGGAACCCGCACACCGGGTCAAAGGGCCTGCCAGAACCCGCACACTCCGGTGAAACGGTCTGCCGGAACTCGCACACGCCGGTCAAGGCAAGCACTCAGTGATTACACGTCACTGACAAAACGGCAGTATAAATTATTCGTGAAATAGGGTGGAATATACCACTTTCTGAGCACTGAATGGACGTCCTTTCCAAGGACGTATCGGCATCGTGCTTGTTGATGTGTGCCTATGAGGTCTCTTTGACACGTTCCTCAGAGTATTTCGCGTATAAATAGCATACTTGTGCTCACCATTAAGGATTGATTACACAAGCATCTCGTGACACGATTCCAAACACAGAGATTATCTATGACGTGGTGTGTTAAACAATGCGATCTGTTGATAACATGGCATTGCAATCGTTATCGCCAACATAGGTATCCATATATTAGGTATCTCCAAAATTAGACTAAAAAACGTGCACTGATGTGTACACTGTTGGCTCAAATGGAACTTGAAGGGCAAACGATATTTTAATTGACACGCTTCCATGGCAGGTTTCTACATCCTACTGTACTAGTTTCGACATCTCACACCTAACGAAAAAACATTATTTTAACACTGCAAAACGGTCGAGCAAGTGCAAAGATTCGCATCAGCAACCGAGGAGCACGTGTAGGAGGTGCGCACACGGTTCATTTATCGTTTCTAACTGCATCCCGTTTACAAGCATCATGCTTATGCTCACCATAACAGACCCGGTATCGAGATAACGAACATCCCGTATCGCAATTGTAAGTCAAGGGATTTCATATGAGGTGCTATGTTATGTTAGTTAGTTATTTGGGCTTTAGGGCGCATCGACTTCATTGGTCATGTAGCGACCATGTGCTATGTTATACAATGCCAGTTTATAGCATAGGTGTTTGTATCGTTCATAGCGGTGTCCCCAACTTAGGTACCTCCCAAACACGCAAAGCAGGAACAGTGATATGTACACAATTGTCTCTAAACTGGGTATGCAGGACCTAACATATTTTCATAACATTAGTTGCATGGCGATTTCGACATCCTACTGTACTCGTTTCGACCTCTCACACCTAACGAGGTATCAGTATGTTAACACTGTGCGCACATGTCAACCGTACGACCCAGTCGCACACGAGTACTTGGCTGCACCAGCAAGTGCACAGCGAGGTCACGATGGCAACACAGTGATAAATTATTCGTGAAATAGGGCGGTATATACCACTTACTGAACGCTCAATGGACATCCCTCCCAAATAAGTATCGACATCGTGCCTTTCGGTGCGTGCCTGTGAGGTTGTCATGCCTCGTTTCTAATAGTATCCCGTTGATACGTATCATGCTTATGCTCACCATAACGGATCCGGGATTGTGATGATGAACAATTCCTAGTGAAATTCCAGGTGAAGGGATTACCTATGAAGTACTATGGTATGCAATAAACGTTTATAGTATAGATGTTTGTATCGTAATCGTTGATGTCGATATCCCCAAATTAGTTACCTCTCAAACCATGGAAAATGGGTAGTTATATGCATGCAATTGTCTCAAAACTGGGTTTCAAGGAGCAAAGTATTTTAAGCAGCATTATTTCCATGGCGATTTCGACATCCTCCCCTACTCGTTTCGACATCTCACACCTAACGACAAATCATTATTTTAACACTGTGGCAGCAGGTCAACTCCTGGGAGGTTGGTTGGTTGGTTATTGGTTGGTTATTGGTTTTACGACACGTCGACCGTTGAGCCATATAGCGTCGCCAATCTTTCACGCCGATTGGTCGCGGGCGAAGAGTAGTGACAGGTGAGACTCGAACCCACAATCTTTCGATTGTGAGACGAGCATCTTACCCCTAGACCAGTCGTGCCCTCACTCCTGGGAGGCGACAGCACAGTGTTGCGGCCGCGTCTCAGGAGGCCCGTGTGGCCAAGTCAAGCCGTGCCATGCTCCCGTCCCCAGACCCACCATAGCACAACAGCAGCACTATGGCGAACAAGGCCCACTGAGTGACTGGTGTACAAGAAAATATGCCAGTGAATGGCACCTTCACAGAATGATCCGGTTCATTACCAAGAAAAAGAACGTCGGAGCTTACTTAGCACAAAAATGCCTGCCCAGTGACCACCGTGTGCATGTTTTCAACATTGTCATGTCACTTTCAGTTAATAAAACTAAACGTCCATAAATTTATATAACTGCCTTGTGTGGGCTATGGCCAACAGTTCTGATGAAGAACGGTGTAAATGCGTAACTGGACGACTGATGAAATAAAGGGGATACTAAAAGAAAAAAACTGGTTTCAGTCAAGCAACGAATAAAAAAAACACTGAAGGTACCACACAGCTTTTCTTAAATTTGCTAAGTGTCACTGAAAGGAAATTAGAATACTGAAAGCATCCATAACAGACGTTCTCCTTCCTGTGTGGGTAAAAATATCCAGTATCTGACAAGCATAGATCTAAACACCTCACAATCCAAACAAGATCCCACTGACCCACGTGCCGCTATCGCCATCTACCGGCGCCGGATAGAAATACTGTTTCTCGCAGAGCTCGCAGAACTCGCAGAGCAGGTGACCGCGATGGAAGTCGTCCGGGTCGCCCTTCCGACGATGCAATGCCAGCGTATCTCGGGTGTACAGTTTGCACTCCGAGGTGAACACCTGGCAACAGTGTCGCACATGTGGTCGGACACGCATATAGCAAACAAAATCAAACTCCATGCATTGCTGTCAAATTGTCCGCATCATCAACATCGCCTCATCATGTCCTTAATCATTTATTGGGGGAAGATATACTTGTGGATCCACCAGAAGACATTGGCTAATGAATTCAAAGTGACAGTGATAGACAAGATACATTCTTTGACAAAACCATCTAGTTGATCTTGGATATTTATGCTGTTATGTGCACGAGTGGGTACCTGCTAATGAAACACACTTAACAAGAACAAGACATAATGTCAGACACATGTGTCTGTTTAGAAAAACAGACACATTGGTAGATATGAGAGGAAGGACAAATCAGCAACAATATTTTGTAAATGTATTATAGCAACGAATTCCAAGTAGTTGAAGCACTACATACATAACTTAATTGAAGGTACCGACTGTGCATTTTTCAACTAAAATCTTTGTGAAAGAACAGTTGGATCATTGAACAAACAGGAACCATCGGTAAACTTGAGAACTTCACCATCTCAAATCCTGTGCTACCCTGTAACACCAAAATGAGTCTCACAAAGTGGTTGACGAAGGGTGCATTTGGAGCTCGGATACTGTCAAAAATTGTCCGTGTGACATCAAACTTTTGGATCAGATCTGCCAATTCACCATTCGAACCTCACAGGAACTGGAAAAACATCCAGATCCTGCGAGAACAAAAATTCAGACGAAATCTGCAGGATCTGTGTGACGTTACTAGCATTAGCAGCAATTGTGGTGAACACGTTCATACAGCACGCGCCATGTTGCTTTGAGCCATCAACGTCATGGTGTTTGATAATGGGGAGACGTAGATATTTTCCAGTTTAAGTTCGGATGCATATGGTTGCGATATTTTTGAGCCCAGATAAATCAAAGGAACAAATTCTTAGGCTACAATAAGCTGGTAACTATGCAAGAGCCAACATTACCAAGGTACGAAACCAGGGGTTCCGACCCCTACAACCCACCCAAGATCTCCAGCCGTGGTGTCATGGTCTTCTATATGTAGTTTTGATGGTACCTTGCAAAGACACCACTCAGCCCCTTTCATCCAGCATTGAAACACACATTCATCAATCCGGGTAAGACAGCATCAAGGTTTCCTTTGTCGGAAATGTGGTACTCGGGAGTATACCTGACCACATCCAATAACCTCCCAGTGAACATGCTGACAGCGGTCCTCGGTCAGCTAGGGAGTGGAATGTCCGCCAATGCTGATATGCAACCGACACCCAGCCGACACGTAGCCGACATCAGGCCAATGTCGGGGCGCTAGGGGCCGGCTATCGGCTGGGGAGTGAAATGTCGGACATCCGTCTGACGTCGGCTGGCCGCTATTGATATCCTTAATTGAACCAAACATGTGACAAATTGTATTCAATGTTGTTTAAAGTTCAAATAATTATACAGATTGCAGACATAGGCTATATCGACATTGCTGTCAGGGTTCAGGACTGTCCAATGTCCACACCAGGAACCTGTTGCTGCACCAATTGCTGTACCAGCCACACCTCTGGCCTCCCACCCTGCCCGAACAAGATCTTGTTGAAAGTGCCACACTGCAGTCTGGCTTATCATGAAAGGAATATTTATTGAATATGTAGTTTACATATGATAAGTTCTGAATAATAATTTCAAAGAATGAAGAATATTAGCAAGATCTTAAAGCATATTCTACATATCTAATAAAACATCAGTAGATGTGATGCAATCAAGCATATGTACTTCAGTGCACTTTCTTATCTAGGGCAAGCAATGTCTTGAACACAATAGCAATTTCTTACACAGACCAGTAATGTTTTAACTAAACCAGTAATGTTAATTTCTTACCAGGCCAGTAATAAAATAAATGTATCAATTTAACATCAAAATCACACATTTCAATATGCAAATGGTGCATATGGAACCAGCATGCTAAGCACACACCAAGCATGTGGAGTCATCTAAAATGAGATGTAAATCCAATACAATCCATTCAACAAAAATGCAAGCATTTGTCCTGTTCAAACATTCATACCACATGTAAGGTGCATAAACAGCAAAGTTACACCATACTTATGGTGCATCAACATTGGTGGGTGTCTGTTTTTTAGACCCTTCCCGGAAACATACCTACCTACCTACCCACTTCCTTAATAATAATTGAACCTCTATATCATATCAACAAGAAAGCGGTGTTTGTTGTCTGAGCTGCGGCATAAACGTAACTGTCCTTCCCAACACATCCTGTTCGTGAGCCTGCCCTCTCTTCTGCCAGCATTTCTGCTGAACGTCACACACGAGGTGAGGTCAGCATCGACGTCACGGATTCTATCCAGTTTCTAGTACGACCCACCATAGGTACACTGAAGTCACCTGCGTAATCGACGTCTGCGTAGGTTTAAAGACCAAATATCACCATAGGAACAATGGGTCAGGCTTTGTCAGCTGATTAGGTTTGTTTACTTCTTAGTTACTAAGGATGTTGCATATCCCAGTGTATATTAAACAACCTCTGGCAAAGTCTGTCCGGCGCACAGCTTCTTTTTTCAATTAATCTTTGATATTTTCATTGATTAATTTGTACACGTGTAAAGTATAATCTTAGAATTTGTACGCTGAGATATAGCGCGAAGTGCTCATGCGGAGAACGAAACATTTTCCATGTTTGAGGCGTTTAGGGCTTGAATGTGATTGGAAATGTAGCAAGCGAGATTGTCCATTTATAAATAACCAATTAAGCAATTTCAGAGCAGCTTCGTCACTAAAATAAAAAATGATTTGCTTGAGATTTATGGCGATGGGAGGAGATAATTATTCGGCTGCTCTTCCTTTTGGTTCCTTTTGGGAATTCCAATTGGCCCCGAATTATAAATCATATAAATTGGAGGACCCAATAGAATGCCTTACAAGTGTGCTCTGGAAAAAGCCGCCTGAACTCGAGAATCTAGCAGCTGACGCACCGTTCGCTGTCCTGACTGTTAGTGTAGGTCCCTGGCAAGCAAGTGTAATTTATGAGTTGACATCTGATTATCTGGCAACCGATCTCACCCCGAAAGTAATCTACCACGTCTAATACGTAGTAGAAGCTAGCAGACGAAACGACAGCGGGTTCAGCAGCAGATTCAACATCCTAGCGCACATTCAGCTGCTGAGACTCCTGCATGTGCTGCCGAATATGCACTGAATGTCAGGGGCGTAGCTTTGTATGCTTTTAGGCAGGCAATCCTCACCCCAATGTTGGATGTGCCCCAAAAAATTTCAACCTTTAACATGGGACCCTATGCGTTATACCCTCCAATCCATTTGGGCTCGCCGTTTGCCTTCATGTATTACGCCCTCCAAATCATTTTCAGAAGCATACACCTATGCTGAATGTGCACTAGGCAGCTGAATCTACTGCTAAATTTTCAGAATATGCAGTCGATTATGCGCTGAATGTGCGCTAGGCTGCTGAATCACTGCTGAATCTGCTGCTGAATCGTTTGCTACGTAGTACTACATCACTCTATCGTTCTATCGTTGGTTTGGGGGTAACCTTTTGATCACCAAAGCTGCCCCTCCCCCCAAAAAAAAACTTGTATATAGCGTACGCCCATGTCTAATGACT
This sequence comes from Ashinkailepas kermadecensis, assembly GCA_034440615.1. Classification (NCBI taxonomy): domain Eukaryota; kingdom Metazoa; phylum Arthropoda; class Thecostraca; family Neolepadidae; genus Ashinkailepas; species Ashinkailepas kermadecensis. The sequence continues at coordinate 37,930 of JAOTOM010000897.1, read as the reverse complement.
AAGTGTCACCATGGTCGGGGGGGGGGGGAAGTCGATGATTGAGGAGGCTAATTCAATGATCGAAGGGTCAGTGGCCCCCTTAGCATGCACAACGTGACGTCACTATCTACTATATTGGTAGCTCCATCAGCTGACGTTTACTGCGCGCATTCGCCATTCTTTGCGATGCCAGATACATATCACATTAGTGGAACCTTTCAGTATCAGTTAATTTTTGGTTGTTGGTGGCGTGGACCTAGTTAATTTTTGGTTGTTATTGCCGTGGATGTAGTTAAGGTGAGGTTAATTCTATATGCCGATTATGAGCATCATTCGTGCAAATTGCAACATTTTTAGTGCCGTATAACATTTCTTATAGGGAAAGTGCTTTACTACCTATCGTTTTTTAAAGAAGAACGTGAACCTTCAGCTTCACAGTTAGGATTGAATTAAATAGGTACCTGGAGTAGTATTCTCCATGATTACAACATTGGAACAAATAGATGCAACGAACTTCTTCAGCAGTATAAGGTATACACACATTAGTCTGGCTCATAAGTCATAAGTCTGCCCAATTGCCTTTCAGCCACATGTTTTGCATGTACCTAAACTATGATTTTGGTATTTATAGAGAATAAGCCCCTAAGCACAAATATAAAAAAATACTGTGGGAATCAATGGTCACTTCTTTTTCATCATCATCTTTTTGAATAATGTTGAGGTAGGGCTGAGGAATAGAATGCTGAAATTTGCTGATGAAATCAAGCTGGTAGGAGTGGCTAAGAGTAGTCAGCAATCTAGTAATGTTGGTAAATTTGGAGATCAAGGTAAAATTTTATTCTTTGGAATTCTTTTTTGAATATAATGTTTCTTGATGTGGTGAAGACAATAAGCGGTTTTACAGCAGCTTTTTGCTCTCAGGTCACGTGGTCTCAGGAACAAGATAGAGGGAGAATTCCTGGCATAATGATTCGCACAAATTAAAAGCGACCACCAAATCTAATTCTCACATCAGTTTTAATAACGAAATTGGTTTTAATATCGATGCTGCTGAAATAAGTAAAATTAAACTTACGAACATCAGCAAATTGCAATACGCTTTCTGATTTACGTGGAAACTGCACTCAGCTCTACTGGATCTGGCAGCCGACGACTAGTCGGTTTTACAGCGGAAATTTGCTCCCAGGTCACGTGGTCTCAGGAACAAGATAGAGGGAGAAGACCCGGCATAGTGATCTGCATAAATTAAAAGCGACCACCAAATCTAATTCTCACATCAGTTTTAATAACGTAATAGGTGTTAGTATTGACGCTGCTGAAATAAGTAGGATTAAACTTACGAATATCAGCAAATTGCAATACGCTTTCTAATTTAAGTCGAGGCTGCACTCAGCTCTACGGTATCTGGCAGCCGACGAATGACTGCCAGATGACAAATTGGCGCTGTGGTTGAATTAGCGAAGGATGCGGTTATAAGCCAACTCCCTGAGCAACGGTAGATAAAATGATAACAAAAGTACACTTAATCGATGTCAACCAAGTTTATAAATCCATACCTGATACTGCCGAGATGCTCACGCCGCACAACTAATAAATATTCACAACACACCCGACGAGTAGGACGCTCGTGCACCGACTGATTTGTTGCCTGCCGCGTACTGGGATATAGGTTTCGGAATATAAAATGGTTTAAGGAAAATTATACTAAACCAATCAGTCTAAAATCGTTTTATTCTCACCACCAAGAAACAAGTTTTGTCAATGAAAAAGCTGAGAAAATTGAGTGAAATCAATTCTTGTTAATAATAAATGTTCTCCGATGTACTTTTTTAGTTCATGTCTGGAATGTTTAGTTGAAACAAGGAATGACTTGGAAGGATGAAAAGCGACTGGACGGGACAGCAAATTGCCGCTGTAAAACCGACTACTGACTGCCAAATGACAAATTGGCGCTATGGTTAAATTAGCGAAGGATGTGGTTATATGCCAACTTCCTGAGCAATGGCAGATAAAATAATAACAAAAGTATACTTAATCGATGTCAACCAAGTTTATAAATCCATACCGGATACTTCAGACACGCTCACACAGTGCAACTAATAAATATTAACAAGACACCCCATGAGTAGGATGCTCGTGCACCAACTGATTTGTTACCTGCTGTCTATTGGGATATGGGTTTTGGAATATAAAATTGGTTAAGGAAAATTGTACTAGAAACAATCTGCCTAAAATCTTTTCATTCCCACCACCAGCCAGCAATTTTTGTCAGCAAAAAAGCTGAGAAAATTGATTGAAACCAATTATTATTAATGTTAAATGTTTTGCCATGTACTTTTATAGTTCATGTCTGGAATGTTTTAGTTGAAGTCAGGAATGACCTGGAAGGATCAAAAGTGACTAGATGGAAGAGCAAATTGCCACTGTAAAATCGCCTAATGCAATCATTGATTTTCTCTGCAAATGATTACTTTTCAGTCAATGGGGTTGATACAATTGATGATGTCATAGGCAATATTTGGAGGAAATGTGCTATGATATAAATGGTATTTCATGAGTTAACTGCAAACATTTATATACCTTAAAGGAATTGTCCAGGCTGTGGCTCGTCCATTTGTACCTTGATGGTGTCCGACTGACCAGCACAGCATTCAGACTTAGGCTTATAAAGCTTCAATGCTTCAAGAAGGAAATTATGAATCTTGTGGCTGTGGAATTCCTAAAAAAAACAAATACTGGCAGACCTTGGAACAATTTGAACAAATAGCCTCGCTGGGAATGACACCATGTTGTTGGAAAAGTCGTAAACTTGAGTGACTGTCCTCAAAAGAAAGCTTAATAATTATGTGAGATACTGCAGTGCATCCCATCCATGGCAAATCTATACTTCCACTGATATGTGGTGCATCTTGCATGTGGCTGTGTCTGGTTTGTCTGCTGACATTTGCTGAGTGTTCTGCTTATAATCAGGAGTTCAAAAATTACATATGAATAAATAAATCATAGACAAAACATAGAATAACCTAACATAACCTAGACTAAGATAACACAGCATAATATATAAAATATATTATGGCATGATATATTCTAACCTAACCTAACCTAACCAGAAAACCAGAATCATTCCAAACAAACTTTTCTGCCATGAAGTCATCAAATCTAGGTGACATAGCTCTGTCATTAACGCTTAGAGCATCGCAAGGAAGTTCCAGCCTTGATCAAAATTTATGGATGTATCTGGCTGAAAAAAATATTTGTTGTCTGGAATAAATATCAAATTGAGCCAGAAACATAAGGTCAGAGTATTGAATTGAGTACATGAAGTGTTGAATTTCTTCTTTATCATGTCTGTGACACACCAGCAATGGATAATTATATGAGATGGACTATATTTGTAGATGGAAGATTGTGAAGGTGTATTTCTTTGCCAAATGAAAAGTAATCATTTGCAGAGAAAATGAGTGGTCAAATTGTCTTTTTCATGTTAAAATACATTGTGTTCACCAAAAAATTCCAATGTATCAAATTTTACCTTGATCTCCAATAAAGCCATAATATTCAACAAGGCTTGAGGGCCCCAAAAGTAGGCTGATCAATGGCAGATGTCTCAGATATGAAAAGTGTAAGGTTATGCAGTTGAGATCTGGAGGTGAGACTCATATACAAAGGGAGGTAGGGAACTAGATGCTATTGAATAAGAAATACATTTAGGTATGTTGGTTTCAAATGGCCCTAAAGCAGAAAAAAACATGTCTTATCTAGGAACAGGGCAAACAGAACGCTGGGAATCATTAATAGGAGTGTGAAGTATAAGAGCAAGGAAATCAGGAGAAAAAAAAACTGTACTTGGCCTATGTGTGACCCCACTTGGAATATTCTGTACTGGCATGGAGCCCTTATGTAGAAAAAAAGATGTGCATATGCTAGAAACAGCACAGACAAAATCAACAAGACTCATCAGTGGACTAGGTAACCTTGAAACTTGAAACAAAAAAAACTTGAGAAACTTGAAAAAATATTATCTGTCCTGACATGAAACTTGTCCATTGTCCGATTCCTAACTGAGTTACATTTTTTTTTCCTTCAAAGTCCCTTGAAACTCAAATGCAAATTTATGTTTGCTCTTCAGTGGCATCCAGTTCACTACCTCCTATCATACATCTACCACCTACATACCCCAGATACATAGCCTTATATTTATCATAGTTCAAAGACATATGTCATTTATCAGTCCACATTTTACATCATCTAAGTTTTACTGAATATTGTAAGATGATTCATGATTATAGGCCACCAGATTGATGCCAGCAAATTTCACACCCCATTCCTCAGTCCTACCTCAATGTTGTTCACAAAGATGATGATGAAGGGAATTGGACCTAGAATGGGGTCCCATAGTGCCCCACTTAGAACATCCTTTCAATGAACTTTGTGTCTATTTAAACACCCCTTGTTTCCTTTTTCTTAACCATAATCCAGCCCACGTTTCTCATAAGCCTCGTTCTGTTCCAGCTTATGAATTAGAACTTGTTTGGAACTTTATCCAAAGCTTTGATGTCTAAGCACACTGCATCTATCCTGCTTCTGTAAAAGAAGAAGAATATATGTATACTTAGAATTTGAAGTTCTCAAAAAGTGTCATCTTCCCTTGTTACATATTCCTTGAATTCCAGAATGCTAATTAAGCAAGATCTTCCAGATCGAAATCCATGTTGAGTATCCCTTAGCTGGTGATGTCTATGAAGATGAGTCAACATTGTCCTTTGCAAGGTTTTCTAACACTTTGCAAACTAGTGGGGCTAAGCTAACTGGTCTGTAATTTTCCCCAGTTTCTATTACCATTTTTGAAAATCGGTACTACATTTGTATTACGTCAATCTTCAGATATTTTGGAACACTGCAAAGACAGCTTGAAAGTGACACCGAGAGGAATTGCTAAAGCACCATACTAAAATCCTAGCATATGTGTCCTCAGGTCCTGCAGTTTTATTCAATGTTTTTCTACAAATGGCTTTCTGGCCTATGTACTTCCCTTGCCACCCCTTATATCATATGGTGGTTAGTTACATTTTAGGCGACATGGAAACCTAAATTTACCCAAGAATTGTTTTCCTGTTTTCAGCAAAATAATCTTAATGGTGATGACACAGTGCACATTATAGCCAGAACAAGCTGTTTGGTTGGCCTTGTGAACACAATCCATATTCTAAGTGCACTTCTGGTGAGAAGGCATTAATTATCTTTCGGTGCACTTCTGTGAAAGAAAATTCGTTGTTTAAGCTTCGTTTTCAAAGCATTATTTATCCCAGAAACGAAGCTGACGTGAAATACACATCATTCCATCATTCTGGTTTCGTTTTCAAAACTGCCTCAGATGGCTTCATTACTTCCAATTGCTGCATACACCTGAACACATGAAATCCACACATTGAACCCATGTTTCCTCCATATCTCACATGCAGTTCACACTTGTCATGCATCTAGGATGTGAGGGTAGTGCACGCGAAAGGCTATCCAAAGCTACCAAATTACTCGAGTTTGATATTGCAGCATTAGAAGTTGAAAATCCCTATGCATATGCAGACAAATCGCTACGCGTATCTTCCACGCGTCTGTGAACTACCGCACACGAAAACTCCTCGTTTTGACCAGATGCGACCACTCTGTTCTCTTGTTGCAGATGAGCTAACGGCGGCGATGCAGAGACTCGGTCGGATGCTGCAGCTGCTGCCGCTGGCGGCGCTAGTGTCGCTGGCAGGAGCCTTCTGTCCGCTGCGATGCCAATGCGACGACAATGTACCCATGGCCAACTGCACCGGAGCGCGGCTCGAGAGCTTCCCAATCTCGCTGAACCCTCGCCTCAAGAGGCTGCTGCTGGCGCATAATGCCATCCGGCGAGTGGACACCAGCATGGTGTCGTCGTACTCGGAGCTCGAGTTCCTCGACTTCAGCAGCAACGGCATGCTGAGCGTACAGGCCGGCAGCTTTGCGTCCCAGGCGGAGCTGCAGGAGCTGCGCCTCGGCCAAAACGAGCTGGCGCAGCTCGAGCCGGGCACGTTTCGCGGTCTGGAGACGCTGCGCGAGCTGGACCTCGGCGGCAACCTGCTCGCCGCACTGCCGGATAACCTATTCCAGGGAACGCCGCTGCTGCAGAACCTGAATCTGGCGGGCAACGTGATCACGGTGCTGTCGCCGCAGGCGCTGGCGGGGGCCGTCGGCCTGAGCCGCCTGGACCTGGCCAACAACCGGCTGAGCCGGGTGCCGGCCGAGGCGCTGTCGTCGCTGCGTCGGCTGGACTGGCTCAGCCTGGCCGGCAACGACCTGACCCGGCTGGAGCCGGGCGAGCTGGCGCGCGCGGCGCCGGCGCTGGTGGACCTCAGTCTGGCCGGCAACCGGCTGGCGCCGCTGGCCGGCGGCGCGTTCGTCGGCCTGTCGGCGCTGCGGCGGCTGCAGCTGGCGGACACGGCGCTGTCGGCCGCCGACGCCGACACCTTCGCCGGCCTGCAGCGGCTGGAGCAGCTGCACCTGGGTGGCAACCCGCTGTCGCGGCTGGGCGCGGCGCCGCTGCGGCCGCTGCACCGGCTGCAGCTGCTCTCGGTGCGCGCCTGCCCGGCGCTCAACACGCTCGAGGCGGACACGTTCGCGCACAGCCCGGCGCTGGCCGCCGTCTATCTGGAGGAGAACCCGAGCCTGACGGAGCTGCCGGCCGGCCTGTTCCTGCGCCTGCCGCTGCTGCGGCGGCTCGGTCTGCGCGCCAACGCGCTGACGTCGCTCAGCGCCGACGTGGCCGACTGGCGGCGGCTGCACGCCCGGCTGGAGGGGAACCCGTGGCGCTGCGACTGCGCGCTGCGCTGGCTGGCGGCACTGCCGGCGGCGGCCAACGCCAGCGGCGCCACGTGCGCGGAGCCGCTGTCGATGCGCGGCCTGGTCGTGCGGTCGCTGACGGCCGCCGACCTGCAGTGCGAGTCGGCGGACTCCGGCTCGGTGGCGCTGGTGGCCGGCGTCGGCGCGGCCGTCTCGCTGCTCGTGCTGCTGGTGGCGGTCGCGCTCTGCCACCGCTACCGCCGACGGCTGCACAAGATGTTCAAGGTGATGCCGTGTCGCGACATCAGGTGCAAGGAGCCGTACCAGCACGGCACCACCTACTACTGCCACGACATGTACGACCCCATCAACCCGAGCACCAGCAAGCCGGTGCCCGTTACCGAGTTGTGATCCGCTGGCCGACTGTAGTGCGACGCGTAGTGTAGTGCTAGTCACCAAAGACGGCGCGCTCGATAGGCGTAGAGTAGGCGCGGTAACGCCGTCACGAGATCGGCTGCTGTTTTGGAGATAGCGGCCCGAAGCGGTACGACCCCCGAGACTGGCGGCCGGAACCGGCATTACACCTGTGACTGATGGCACGAGTGGCGTTACATCTCGTTGGTACCGTTCGCCCAGAATGGCGGCTCAAGCGGGAGGCCCGGACTGACAGCGCGTCCCTGCCGGGACCGACGCAACACGAGACTGGCAGCTGGGATTGGTACCGCATCCGGTACCGACACCATAGCTGAGACGGGTAGCAGGGGCGATGCAACATCCGGTTTTGACAGACCGGGCTGGTGATGTCAGCCGAACGCAACCAAGTCAAACGTATCTGTGGTGGCTTTGAATTGTGGCGGGTTCCCGTGATAACGATTGAGGTGGCAGTCCTCCCGATCCCGAGCGGCCTTTGGCGCCAATTTACGGGCCGTGATGGAGGGCCGAGTGTGGCGCGGTGATGACGGTGTTCGATGACAGTAGGTGCCGACAGAGGCGTGGATCCTAGTCTTCCTGAGGCTGGTGACCCCAGCACCCCAGTCCCGAAAGACGAGGCTTGTCTTGTCAGTGTATAGTCACGTGATGTTCACCGTCGCTGTGCCAAAAAAGTGGCCTCATCTTTGTGTTGCCCCGTCCCGCGAAGACGTTATCAACGCCGTTTGATTTTCACTGCTGCTTTATCGACGATTGTGCAGGTTAAAAGACAGTTTTTAGTCGGGTCAGGCGATACCACGATACACCTGGCTGTTTTTACTGACTGCTCATCTGCTGCTGCAAGATTGCCGGGCTTCTCATGACCAGAGGCTTGCTGTCGGTCAGGTGGTGGTGTCAGCCACCTGGTGGGGCCGGATGTCGTCTGGTCTCCAGACCTGCTGGTGTTGCATTACGGCGCGCCCAGATCACCTGCAGTCAGATGCGCAGCTTCGGCAGGCTTCCCGGAGCTTGGCCATCGGCAGCTATCAACCGGATCCCAGCGGCGTTTTGTTCCGTTTGTGTAACCGCTAGTGTACGTGCTTGTTTTTTCTTGTTATTCATGCATTCCACCTGGTGATATGACAGTGCCGAGATTTAGCAGGCGGGCCGGGTGCCCGCAAAGTGACGCGCCGCGAACAATTCGCCACGCGCCCCGCATATCACTCAGTCTCTGGCCTGGCCCGGCTGATAGTTTTGGCCGCGTGGCTGGGTCGAGAGCACAGCTCTAACGTGTGCTGAGCGAGCTTCCGAGAGCACCGGCGCGGCGGCGCGGCAACTCGACGCCAAGCCAGTCGGCGCGGCCGAGCGCCGGCCAATATGCAATGGTCTCATCGATGCAACTATGTATATCTAATGTGAAGTAGCTAATACCGGCAGCACTGCGAACATGCGCCCCCAGTCGGTGGAAATCTGGTTGGTCAACGCTGTGGAGATGACACATATACTCCCGATCAGTAATCCTTTCAACAGCCCGGACTGTGCCGGGTGTGCCAAGCCCTGTACATTTTCGCATGCCAATAAATCATTGGATGACCGGTGGAAGTTTCGGATGCGGTGACTTGCTCGACGACCTGCTCGTCTCGGTTGTAGCGCTGACGAGGGAGACAGATGGAGGCAGGAGACAGACACTATGCTATGGCAGGTACGAGAGGCAGATGTGGAGGCAGGAGACAGACATGGCAGATGAGATGGGCATGGTGGGAGCAGACAGACACGGCAGATGCAATGTCGGGTACCAGAGTCGTCTGCCGCTGGGACGATGTGGATTCAGCAACCACCCGACGTCATGCGCCCGTGCCGATGAAAACTTGCATCGTTGACTTTTGTCTTCGAACTTGCATTTGACAGCAGTTGACTGCATTGATGCAACTAGGATTTTGCAGGCACATGTACCAACCCCACCCTCACCCCTATTTGCCGTATACTCAGGCATTATCAAGTAAACAGTTGTACAGCGAGTACGATGTGAAAGTCAGTCGTTTCGAAGGCGCCAAAATGTCAATTCAGCCCCTAATTGACAGTCCTACAGGCCCTACAGGAACAACATGTTCATCGATTAATGGTGCCTAGGAGCTCGTCGGCATCTTCCCAACCAGGAAGGAAGTTACAACCAGAGATCCAGGAATCCCAAAGTGGTAGGGAAGGTGGTGGCCCCACTGGGTAGGTGGGCATTCACAGGGATACCTATACACTTGGATAGACATGCATCTATTTTAGTTGTCTTAGTTAATCATTGGAAGCCATCCAGGTCACTTGCAGCAAGAACAACATGCCTACATAACAGGTTTGAATACAATTTTCATTGTGGAGACACTTGTCTGCAGGGGCGTCATTTCTCCGGAGGGGAGCCAGGGGTGCATTGGAGCGTTCTGCAGGGGCATGCCCTTTCTACCCGGAGGCACCATCGGCCGAAGAATCCGTTCACCAGATGGGGGAGGGGGAGGGTGCACTCGAGTGTCCTAGAGGGACTTTCGATTCGCATGGGCGCCACATCTCTATGGGGGGATGACACATGCCAGCAGTTGCCCCATTGAACAACCAGCTACCTCCTTAGATAATTTCGGTATTAGATACTGATACGCATTTACATTACTTTATGCAGCACAATCCAACGACATGAACCTGCTGTTGGCTCGTCGTCTAGCGGCAGCTTTTCTGTCCTATAGGTGTAGGTTATTGTAGATTACATAGGCATAAAGGACACTATGTGTCATTGTATTGCAGGTTATGTCGGTTACAATAGGTAAGGCTATCAAACCAGGGGTATCGCCAGCCATTGACGCATGAAGAGCACAGCCACGGCTGTGAGGGGGGGGGGGAGGTGATATACCGCTGACGGAGGAAGGATTTCGTTAGGCGGCATAATTTTGAAGGGGCCCCTTCGGCAGAAAAAAAACTTACTGCTTGAGCGAGGAGTGGAGAGATACATCTTGCCAGGTCCCTGCTGTGTCTCTGGGCCGCACCGAGAGGCACCTGTTGTTCATCAGTGGAGGAGAGGGGGTACAGCCTCCTCTTCCTCTCCGGTAGCGATGACCCTGCATCAAGCTCTCTTAGAAACCACCTGAGCTTACGCTGAGTTTTAGTCAGTCCGCATCGATCAAAGGTGACTGATGAATGTACGCGGCATGCCGATCCACTGTTGACTTCCTGCGTGGAAGCACCACAGCCGTTACCAGAGGCGTCATCAAATCTGTAATTTGGTGCTTACCCGGACTTGCGCCACTCACGTGTGGTGTACCGTCCTCATTCATTGCTTTGTTGCGGGCGTCCTGTTGTGATCAGCGAACCCGGAGCTTACGCCGAGTTCAGTAGCCTGAATTAACATCAAGCTCTTGCTCGCATGACGTTTTGGTATTTGGCATTGTGACCTTAGTTTCGTAATCGTTAAGCGTGAAGAGGTTACACAGATGCCACCATGAAATAAAAACAATACCAGCCTACCAACACGAGTCTACCAACAACAATACCAGCCTACCAACAACAATACCAGCCTACCAATAACAATATCAGCCTCCCAACAACAATACCAGCCCGGTTGGGTACCAACCGTTCCAATGAAACACATATGTTGCGAAACACAATACCATGTTTTATTCCCGAGCCGTTCCCAATATGCACAGTACGTTGACATGAGTAGAGTAGCAGCTGCGTGTTAAGCTGTCAACACAGCCTTTCACGGTTGCAGCACCAACATCCTCTCAACTCTGTGTCTAGGCTACTTTGAAACATCAACTTCTCTGGTGGCAAAACCATCTTTGGAATTTGCAATAGTAATCTATCTGTGGATCAACCACTTGTGGTAACATTCATAAACGTTTAGCCAATTATCACCTACGACGGGCACAACATGATTAGACACCATTCCCTGCACAGCGAGCTGCGCAGTGACCTGCGCAGCTTCTAGCATACTGTTCGCCACTAGAGACCGCCACCGGAAGACGTATCACCCAGCACATATTGCTTATACGCCAGGTTCATCTGCTCCAAGAAGATGAACGTGAGCACAGTGTGTGGCCCGATGCGGGCATAGTAAGGGGTGAACCCCTTCCAGAGGGAAAAGAAGCCCTCTTTCTTCACCACCTTGATCAGCACGTCCAGACCGCCCGTGTACTCCGGCACGCCGTTCTTTACAGTCATATTTTGTATCCTGAGACGGAGAGAGCAACGGTCACGACATTATTCGGCAACAAAGCACTCGAGGGGTCTTTCGAGGACATATTAAAGGGTTTATAAGAGTGATAAACGTTATCTGGGATGGCCATTTCTGAAGCAATGCATGAACTTTCGGAGCTCAGTCAGATGCTATACCAGCCGTCACCAGCTCCGTCAGATGGTATATTATAAATATAACATCTGATGGTATATTCTGAATATACCACCTGACGACGGAGCCCCTAGTAGCTCCGAAAGCCTACGAATTGTTTCGGAAAGGGTCATCCCAGATAGCGTGTACCACTCAAGGAATGTTACATTTAAGGTAAATAACACAATAGTTTTCATTTGATCAAGCTCTCCTCTTATATTCAAATTTGATGTATTACCACGTCAACTTCCAGCATCCTAATCGAAATATGCTTGCCGTCTGGTCGTGGCTGAACTAATTAACGCCTTGACAATCATCTGGCTGTGCAACTCAGTAAGCTGTCGGCGACCACAAGCCTAGACTGCGACTACCTCCGCCCAAGCCCCGGTTTTCGTGAACCACGCACGAACGGTCGTTACGCTGAAGACATCATTTAATCCCATACATTGATTGTCTCAAGTAGATTCAAATTCGCCGCAGAGCACCCGAGATGTTGCAATGCGGTGAAATAACTCCTAGGCTGTTAGCACCCAACATATGGCAATACGGTGAAATAACTCCCACGCTGTTAGCACCTGAGCGGTTGAATAACTACGATACGAAAAAAAAACAAGTCCTGGACTTTGTCACCTGGTTTTGGCGATGTCAACTGGCATGGAGGCGGCTGTGGTCACAAGGCCCGAGATCATTGAGCCGCAGAAATGCAGCATTATGTTATCCCTGAAGAAACCTGTCGCAACAAGGCAAGACGGAGTAAACAAAGTATCCGGCTGAACTTAGGTGCACGCTCTGCATGGTGGGGTTGAGGGCGAGGGGGGGGGGGGACCCGGCAGAACCTAGGTGCACGCTCTGCATGGTGGGGTTGAGGACGAGGGGGGGGCATCCCTCAATTTTATCCGATGAAAACCATTAACCTTATGGCGTTGACGCTAACGAAAGAATTAACCTAAAAATCCACTTCCCCATTGTTGGGCCTCTTCTACGCCCCGGAGGCAAGAGACAGAGCACCAATCACCGTTGCACCGGCCGAGATAGCAAGGTCCAAGACAGCACCTAAACAAACGGATAAACAACAATGAAGATCAAATAAGATCTTTTTGTCCCGATTTCACGATATTGGACTTGCTACGCCAACATATTTCCTTTGACAGTGTCATAGCGGTTTGGAGTGGCATCCACCGCCAACACACCATGTCCAATGCACCACGTCCAATGTCAGTGTGCAGGTCCGGCGGCCAGCACCGTCTGCAGTGTGCCACTCACCCGTGTTGAGCAGCGACTGTTTGGCCTGCGAGTAGGAGGCCAGCTGCGCCGCGTTGACGACCACGGCGCGCGCCATGGTGGGCACCGCGCCGCGCCACAGTCCAGCCACGCCCTCCTCGCGAGCGATCCGCGTCAGCGCGTCCAGCGCGTGCTTGTAGTTACGCCGCTCAGCCTCCGGCAGCCGGCCGTCCGACGTCATCCGGATCAGGCACACCTGCCGACCAGGCGGAAACCGTGTGCTCAACCGGACCTCAGCACGGCTCGGCCAGCTGTTGGACTGGGCCAACCGGACCTCAGCACGGCTCGACCAGCTGTTGGACTGGACCAACCGGACCTCAGCACGGCTCGGCCAGCTGTTGGACTGGGCCAACCGGACCTCAGCACGGCTCGACCAGCTGTTGGACTGGACCAACCGGACCTCAGCACGGCTCGGCCAGCTGTTGGACTGGACCAACCTGACCTCAGCACGGCTCGGCCAGCTGTTGGACTGGCCCCGGTGCGGTCGCGGGAGCATGGCCGACCATGGACACCCCTGACCCCACGCTAACAAACACCCACCTTCGCCAGGGTGGGGGCCTTCGCCCACTTAAACGAACAGCAACGGACAGCTAGCTTTGCCGGGGCGTCTCCAGCTACACTCCCCTTTGACAGAGCAGCAGACACCAGCCTCCGCAGCTTTGACAGACCAACAGATACTAGCATCCGCGGCTTTAACAGAACAATAGACCCTAGCCTCTGCGGCTTTGACAGAACAACAGACACCAACCTCTGCGGCTTTGACAGAACGACAGTCACCAGCATCTGTGGTTTTGACAGAACAACAGACACTAACCTCTGCGGCTTTAACAGGACAACAGACACTAGCCTCTGCGGCTTTGACGTTGCCCACCATTGACAAGCGTTTGGCAAATACCCACTTCCGCTGATACGTCGACGAACGCGCCACAGACCCAGCTACCATAGCTTCTGACAAACACCCACCTCTGCTGGTGTTCCGACGAACGCGCCGCATACCCCAGCTACCATAGCCAGACCGGCCTTAACGAAGAAATTCGGTGGCTTGCCGTCCCTGTGGAAAAAAACCAGGACGACATGACCAGCTTTCCTAAAACGAACCGCGAAGCCAGTCCGTCAAAACGGTACACAAGTGCATCCTCTGTGGCTGTCTTCTTTTACGTTCAACTCCACTAAATCCAATGGTAATCCAAGTTGTATTTCATTTATAATTTGAAAGAAATGCATTCATAATTATTACGAGCAAGGTTGAATGCTCTTCTGGCGCTAATGATAGAGATGCTGCCACCCACCGCACTGTGTTTCGTCTTTTCAAGGTTGGCGCCTATCAGTTCGAGCATCAGAGAAACGACAACGACTACCGCTACGCTAACTACAGAGGTCGCAGCAAGACCTATCCATGTATAATTAGTTATCACACTGTCTGGTTGCTCTGCCAAGGTGGGAAGTTGTCCAGATGTAACCAAAATCTAGCTGTTCGCTTGCAGGCCGTATTAAAACCAGCAAAGGCACTCTGTTCGATGGAGAAAGAGCAGGGCTTACCGAACTGGTTGCATACCTCATGTCATTTTAGCCGGTGTTGAAACAGCACTACCAGGGGTGTGGTTTCCTTTCTCTCCGTAGCGACTGGGCATCCACAATGATTTTCTTGCTGAACCATTGGGCCTAGGGGCGTATGCTGGACAAAATGGGCATCGGAGAACCAAAATATATTTATTTAGAGACCACACCCCTGAACGCTACTTTACATGGCTGTGCTTCGCAAAAAAGAGCTTGCAGACACATCATAACACAAATAATTTTCCTTTTCAATCGCCTCCTATACAAACCGATCCAAAATACCGGTTCCAGACTGTCATTCCTTTTGCGCAAATGCATCTCCCATCAGCAGTGAGGCAAGAATAGGCATCACGCAAATGTCATCTTTCATATCTGAACCAGAACATCCTTAATATCTGGGATTTAGCAACGAAATATAGAGTTCAATTATGTTTTAAAACCAAAAAATAATTATGCTAGTTTGTGGAAAAGCAGATTTTCACCAGCAAACTATGCAAAACGATTCATAAAATGGCATGAGTTGGTGAATTTGAGACGAGCCACACATCAGTACTTATTGGCATTCATTCCGCCCCTCCTACAGTCACAAGAGGGGCGGATTCCTCTCCCTTGTAGTGTATCGCATGCTGCTACATAACGCATTGTGATAGGAGCGTGGCACTCGGTGACCTTTCCGAGCTTTCTTTTCTCTATTTCGTGCCAACATTATAGTTTCGTGACTATATCAGAGGCTGCTCTAGCAGCGAATATTGGGAGACACCTCCCACAGATTTTTGTAAAAACTTAGAAGCAGCACATGCACCTAAATAGTTTTATTGTTTTGCTGTTCAAGTGACTAAAATATGAAAATCAACTGCTCATACTAGCTTGCATATTTACGCAACTTATTACTTTGAACCTAATCATGCCGGGGCGGATCCCGGAAAGGAAAAATGGCAACATGTGACCGGTTTTCTCAAAGCCGTATCTTCACGTTGTGATCTAAAAGCTTGGAGGGTGGGGTGAATTCACGACAAACGGTACGTCGCATGCAGTAGAGGAGCCTAATGGCGGATCCAGGAAGCGACAAGATATTCAGGGCGGAGGAGTTTATTATTAGGGAGAAATAATTTTGTAATAGCAATGAAGAATGAACTTGATTCACGCGCATGCCTACAATATTTCAAATATAAGTACATATTCAATAATATTCCACTTCATGTACTTCCATCTTCATGAATACACATTAGATCTCCTTGTGAAAAGTACCGGTTTCACGCTAATGCATTTCCGCAGTGCGGAGATTTGACCAGATTCTACCATCCCTTCTCGCCGCCGAATATGTTCCTTCGTCGGGCATTTATTTGAACGAAGACACACCCAGGCATTCAGCTTAACTGGCAAAAAAATACTCATATCGACAGAAATTTTCATCAACAATAGTCGGTTGGACAGAACGAATCCTGACGCTCACCTGCTCGCGCGCTCAAACAAGTTTGTGTAGATGCCGAGTCTGGTGGTGGTGTAGGTGGCCTGGCGCAGGAGGCCCGCCGACAGACCAGAGTACATGCCCGTCACGCCCTCCTTCACGATGATGGCGCGCGCCATGTGAAAGCTGGTCTTGTGCTCACGCGCCGCCGACCCCATGCCGCTCATCTGCATCCTGTTCTTGAGCAGATCCAACGGCTGCACGAACAAGGTGGCCGCCATCCTGAGGGGTGACAGGACACCACCAGACGTGAATGGCAACGGTTCGAGCCGAGTCGGTGTCAGTCAGTCGCAATCACGCAGCATGGAAAGGTGTAGATCAGACGTCCGCCACTGAAAGGTGGGCATGCAAACGGATTGTGCACGATGTAACGGATTGTGAACACTTAAACATCGTGCACGGTGGTCTCCCGTCAACAGATTTGTAGAAATGACAACTACTGGTTAAATACAAACACTTTATATTTTAGACGCCCGCTTTCTGACATTATGCTCCACAAGTTTAGATGGCCCTCTCCGAATTCAGGCAACCCCTCTCGAACTTCACACTGCCCGTCGACTTCAGACGGCCCATGCCAGACTACATACGATTCCTTCTCAATTTTAGATAGCTCCTATTAATTATTAGACGGCCCCTTTTCAGCTTTAGATGGCCTATCTCTGAACTCAAACAGCCCCTTTCAGGTCAGGTCATTTACTCATGCTGATGCTTCACATTGACTTAACTGATATCGACTCTCCGACTCTGGGGACGAGTGGTCTAGGGGTAAGATGCTCGTCTCACGATCGAAAGGTTGTGGGTTCGAGTCTCACCTGTCGCTACTCTTCGCCCGCGACCAATCGGCGTGAGAGAATGGCGACGCTACATGACTCAACGGTCGACGTGTCGTAAAACCAAGAACCAACCAACTCTCCGACTCTACCTTTAGACGGCCCCTATCCGACTTCAGATTATAGACGGCTTCTGTAAGTCTTTAGACGGTCCCTCTCTAACTTACGATGATTCCTCTTCGACTTCAGACGGCCCCTAATCACAATATTTCCCCGAATTATACGACTGAATCACTCAATGAGATAATTTTCGGCATGGAAATGTATTCTTGGGAACGTATTCCTATTTCAATGAATCTGGGAACCTGATGAGAGAGCATAATTTATTTCGGGAAGAATACGAATATCTCAAAACCAAGGGAAAGACAATGTATGGCGTAGACAAGTAGATTATTTATTGCAAGAACCAGACTTTAAAGTTAAAGATCAACATCAGATCATCAATAAGACTGAGGCAAGGCCACATGATTTTGAGGAGGCAGAGAAATTGACGATGAATGGGAAATGAAATAAGAACAAGTCAGGTTCAGGCGCTGGCGAACACAAGATATGATCACTCCAACCAATATCGTGGCATTTACAGTAGTGTGCGTGCAGACAGGGGGAAGCCACGAAGACTCCCCCCCCCCCACTTCCCCACCAAAAACAAATTAGTCAATGGGAAAGCAGATAATTTCACAATATAAGTATGCAGGATCGCAACATGGATTTTAAAACAAGGTCTGAGGTGGTACTTTTTTAAAGCCAGTTGCAGTTTAATCATCTAGATATTTGTAGGGAAAACGCGACATTGTCTCCGCGGGATATGGGATATGGGATATGGGTGCTTCCGGAGCTGCCGGCTGCACCCGCGACCAGGTCCCGGCCGAACGGTCGCCAAGTCGGAAAGAAAATTGGTACTTATATTGATACTTATTCCACACTTCATGAATGAGTGGGAGGATAAGCATGCTTAAAACAAATACCTGCACACACAAGCAGAAGACAGGCGCCCATTGTGGATGCCTGCACACACAAGCAGAAGTCAAGGCCTATTGTGAATATCTACACACAAGCAGAAGCCAGGCGCCTATGGTGCATACTTGCACACAATCAGAAGCCAGGCGCCTATGACGAATATGTGCACACAAGCAGAAGCCAGGCGCGTATTGTGAATACCTGAACACAAGCAGAAGCCAGGCGCCTATTGTGAATATCTGAACACAAGCAGAAGCCAGGCGCCTGTTGTGAATACCTGAACGCAAGCAGAATCCAGGCGCCTGTTGTGAACACTTGCACACAATCAGAAGCCAGGCGCCCGTTGTGAATACCTGCACACAAGCAGAAGCCAGGCGTCTGTTGTGAATACCTGCACGCAAGCAGAAGCCAGGTGCCTATTGTGGATACCTGCACACAATGAGAAGCCAGGCGTCTGTTGTGAATACCGCGGAATAATTATGGTTTCCATTCCGATCCCGCCCGAAAAAGAGACAACATAGCACATATTTTCTTGCCAAGAAACTGGTTTAAAGAAACTGGCTCTAAAGAAGTGAAATCGTCATCGATCAAACACAAGTTGCTGCAGATAGTTTGCTAACGCTTTTCATTTCATTTCCTCTTGTTTGGAGTGAAAAATGCAAAAGTGCGGTGAAATCATCAGATTGGGTTCATTTGTGTAACCATGTGACCATTGTACCTCTTACAATTGTTCCATATCAATAGCAAAATTCCGGTACCGTCCAGCACTCAGGGCTCTAGAACTGGCCGTTTCAGCCACCACATACCAATTTTTCACCTTCTCGGTGTCGTGAGGCACTCAGGGCTTCAGACAATTGGTCAAAGTTCGGGTAATGGCGGTTTCTGGGGGTTTGAGACGATGGAGCAATTTGATGAACCCCAATGGCGGATGGACTCGGACAATCGGCGGTACGGCGACCTGGTGATGTGCTCCTTGGTCTATGGCAGACAATACAAGCTCAGTATGATTACACTTAACTATGCAAGACATTAGGCCATGAACGAGTACAGTCACCATGGATTAAATGGAATATGCATATGTATGCTATATATACATGCAATAATATAACTGCATTTCGATGCACCAAAAACAATGAACAACCGAAAACATGTATCGGCAATTTATCGACACATCAGAGGAATGCTAAAACGCCAAACCAATGCTTCAAATGAGGATACGGCAAACAGGATCAAAACGGTTCCAGGATATCCACGCACAAGCCACAGCAAAGGAACACCCCACTTGTACATAGGTTGCTGTAGGACCTTCAGAACACCACCTTTCCACACACATCGTCACAATCTCTGCATTTTTCCTCACCCTGCCGATCCGCCGAACAAAAACTTCACAGAGTTGGGAATACCCGCTTGTTTCTTGTTCGCCATTTCGAGTAACTCTCAAGCCCTGAAATGAAGATGTGCATTAAAAATATTGTTTAATATAACGAAGAATGGCTCTTAGATGCTCCTGGGTTTTAGACATTGTGTGTAAATAAAATATATATACGACCTCAACCTCCTGACGATGGCCCCTGGCCGAAACGTTGAGCAATAAAGTACAACCCTTATCGTTACTTTTGATGTCAACTCAGCACCTCCTGGTATATTGAAGATCGTATATATATTTTATTTACACACATTAAAAATATGACATGTTTGGACAAAGAAAGAGAGAGAGAGAGATAGAGGGTCAGCATCAGTGACCACGGGCACACGACACGCATTCTTATATAGCTACAAAATATTGGCAACAGCAAATGTTCCAAGTCGTATGCGAACACTCACCACGGGTTTCCTGTTGACATCACCACAACCCCGGCGACAGCACCACAACAGTTTTGGTCTTGTTCGGATTCATGAGTGGTGAATGCCATTGGGGAGGCGTGCACTCTGTCAAATCAATGTTATTGAGAATTAAGTTGGAGCCTATAGACGACTGAAAATTGCAGAGAAAAACGCAATTTGCTATATTTGCTATGCGCCATTTGCTATGCGCAAGTGTAGGCTGGTGGCGCCATCTATAGCAGCACAGCCACCTTCACGTCCCATCGGAACGAAACATGTGGTGGATATTGCCACTAGATGGCAAAATCTCAGTTGTGTGCTTGAAGAAAGGTGATTAAATATCTGTAACACATTTTGAACCACGTCACCGCGTCTCGTAGCAGGTCCTATTAATTGGTGGAGAAGCTTGAAGAAGGGCCAAATGCATGGAGGCAATGAGTCTGCCAATTTGGTTGGTGGGGCCCACCCCATAGGACTCCATGCTAAGACAGCAAGAAAGTTGGTGGGGCCAAGGCAGGTCCCATGAGAAGTACAAGGAACTTCACGCCTGGTGCAGTATTTGGCTGGAGGCTCGTATTCTGTGCTGATTGTCCTGGTGCAGCAGCGCGCGTGCTTCCGTTCCCAGGGGTGGTTTTCAATACTTGTTGGCCACGAACTCCTCCAATGCTGAATGTTATCTCTCAAATACTAAATTGCAGGGACGGATACAGGGGACAGTGGGGGCATGTGCCCCCACCCAGTCCCCCATGGAAAGGCGGCGCCCCTCCGGTGTTGTTGTTGTCCCTCCCGTCTTGGACCGTGTCGATATCGGGGCGTCAGAGACGCCCCAGTCACCTCAGGAGCGACATCACCGCGTTCGCGTCGGCGAAGGCCTCCGCCAGAGACAGGTCGTGGCAGCTGAACATTGTCGGAGTCTCGCCGTGGCTTGGCATTTCGTCATCATGTAGTTGATGTCTTCCGGCTCCCCGTCGTCGCATCCGGTGCAGACAGGGTCGTCCTCCAGGTCGATCCGGTGTCGGTACACCCTCACCAGTGTGGAGTGGCCCGTCTGCAGGCGGGCCAGGGTCACTCCCTCGGCTCTGGTGAGGCCGAGCTTGTCTCCGAGGCGGACCTTACCTGGGCCCACGAAGTTGAAGTATCGCATCTCACGGTTGCTTTCGGCCCACTCTCGTCCCAGGTGCAGCTTGAGTCGGGCTTTCGCGGAGTTAAGGTTGATGGGCATCCCGTCTTGGCTCAGGGTGGCCGCCCGCCTTGCCACTTCGTCGGCTATGTGGCTACCCGGGATACCCGTCCAGATTTCGTCCGGTAGCGGGTCGGTCTGGCTTGCTGAAGCTGTCTTCAGGCGCATGAGGGCAGACTGGGAGTCGGTGCAGATGCGGATGTTTTTGGGAGTCTCGAAGGCGGGCTCCCGCTGCTCCAGATGTTTCAGTGCCTCGTTGAGGGCGTGGAGTTCTGTCATATAGCTGGAGGTGTATTTGCTGGCGTGAGTCCGTATCCTCCGAGTTTCCTCCGGTACCTCCCACACGACAATTCCGGCTACGCCGTCCTCCGATACTGCAGTGGCCCGAGCTGTCCGTGAATACCAGGACATCGGCTTCCGGGAGCTGGCGCAGGGTTTCCTCGGGGGCCATGCGTCGTTCTTCTGCCGGTCCTTCCCGAGGCACAGCCCTGGCCAGGCTGGTGTCGATGGTGACGTTCACTGGTGCAGGCTCCCACGGAGGGGTACTGTCCGCGATCATCAGCGGTTTCCTGGGGAAGGAGCAGAGGCCCGCCGCTGCGGTCGTCTCCAGGCACGTCCTCGCCCAGCCTTGACCATGATGGAGGCGGCTCCGTGGCCTGTGTTCGGGCCGGAGGAGGTCCTGGATCGGATCCCCTGGTAAATCACGCGAATGTTTCTCCACTGCGATCGCGGCCACTAGTTTGTGCCGGTAGGTGGAGGGCTCCAAGCCGGCTTCTCTGGGGAGCGAGCCCGTGGGGTGGATCTTGTGACATCCTGTGATCGTGCGGCAGGCCTGTTGCTGTGCGATCTCCAGCTCATTGACGCTGGTGTTACCGAAGCCTGGCATCCAGTCTCGCGCCGCATAGTTTGCGCACGCCCTGGAGAGGGTCACGCAGACGCTGCGCAGATCTGACGGCGCACATCTCCACGCGGTCCCGCTAATAGCCCTCAGGATGTTATTTCGCTGCTTCATTCGTCCTTTGATGGTCTTGACAGTGGTTCAAATCATGATGCGGTCTAGAGTGATGCCCAGAAAGGTGAGCGAGGGAGTATGGCTGATCGATCGCTGCCGGAACAAGAGGGTCACTTCCTTCTTGGCCTGGCTTGGGTCCAGCGTGAATACGGCGGAAACGGTCGTCTGGGCTGACCGTCATCTTCTCTCCCGACGCCCACCACTCCAGTTTCTCCAGCGCCTCCTGCACCTTACCCTCGGCCACGTTGCTGGTTTGGTGGCGACTATAGATCGCCAGGTCGTCGGCGAAGTGACTGGGAATTCCCCAGTGATGTCATTTATCATGATGTTGAACAACGCTGGTGATGTTACTGCGTCTTGTGCTGCACGGTCTCGGAGTAGTCGGAATTTTCTCTGCGCGCCGTTGATTCGAACGCAGGTCTGGCAGTCGGTCAGGCACGCCTTGATCCAGGCAGTGTAGCAGCGGGAGAGGCCCATCTTCATCATCCTGTAAGATACGGTCTTCCATTTCCTGTCGAAGGCTCGCGAAAAATCGACGAGCACTAACACCGTTCGTTTCTTCTCCTTCATGCAGTCCGCGATAGCCTGTGTCAGCCGCAAGATCTTGTCTTCCGTGGACCGCTTTATCCTGATTTCAGCCTGGCAGGGGTTCAACAGGTTCTACTCCAGAAGATGCATGAGTCACCGGTTGACCAGACGCTCGCAAAGCTTCTCGGTGCAGCTGAGTAGGCTAATCGGCCTGTACGACTCCACCTTTTCTAGCGGCTTCCCCTCTTCAGGATCGGTACGATCTCCGCTTTGGTCCAGGCAGATGGCACTTCCCCGTGATCCACGAGAGGTTGATCAGGTCGAGGAGCCGCTGGCGGCCGAACTTCCCCAGGCGCACGAGCATCCCGTTGGAGACCTTGTCTAGGCCGGCTGTCTTCTTAGCGGACAGGCAGCTCAGCTCCTGTTGTAGCTCAGTGTTGGTGCACGGGGCGCAGCAACCGCCGCGGCGGTGTCCGCACTGGTGACACGGTGTGCGCAGATGATTGGCGAGGCGGTGTCTGATCGGGCGGTCTTCTTTGACTCCCAGTTGGAGGTGGCTCGTCTTGCTGTATACTGCCACGAAGGCGTCGGCCTTGGCGCTGTCCTTGGATATCCTTCTGGAGACGACTCGCAAGGGTATCGTCGTTCCGTCTGGTGGGCGCGGCGCGGCCATCAATGGCATGCACCGTACTGCATACCGTCCCGATGTCAGTCCTCAGCGACAGCTCAGAGATGAAACTGCGACAGGTCTCCTGATCGCTTTCAGGATGGTGTCGCGTGCCGTCCTTTCCGCCTCCTTCTATTGCCCGCCGATCGCAGGGTCTCTGGCGGCCAGAGCAGATCCCGCTTCTTTACCGCCTCGTCCACCTTCCGCATCCACCAGGGCTTCGGGTCCTTTCTGGACCCTCGTGGGATGGCCACCGCTGCCGTTCAGAATAGCTATCACAAGTGAGTTGTTGACTCCCTTTAGTGTGGTATCCTCGGTCCACTCTGGCATCGATCTGAAGATCTTCTCCACCTCCTCTTCGAACAGCGTCCAGTCCGCTTTCTTGTACGCTTATCTTGCTGAACCTCTTCCTGGGGTATTCTTCTTCCCTGTCTGGAGCTTGCATACAATGGGCGAGGAGTGGTGAAGTGGTCCGAGGACAAAGCGATCTTGGTCTCTCATTCCACGCGGCTGGTCAGCGAGGAGAGGTGGAGGGTGACGTCAGGGGCTGAAAGGCCATAGGGCGGGCACCTGCTCTGTCGGGTGGGCGCTGCTGTATTGGCGACGATGAAATTACTTGCCGAAATCCACTCGTCGATTTCCTCCCCGCCGTGGTTTCCTTCGATGTGTGGGTCCCATGCCGCGCTATGTCCGTTGACGTCACTGCAGCTGATGGTGTTACGGTCGCTCGGCCACGGATATGGACGGAAATGCTGAGTGTGGGTGTCCGCTCCCGTGCGAATGGGCAGCACGTAGATATTTGCGACCTTCAGGTGGCACGGTCACCCGACCTCGACCACGAGGGCGTCGGTCGTATCATCGTTTGCCACTGTAATCCTGTCGTCCAGCACTGTGTATGGCGTGCCTTCCTTGATGAGTGTGAAGACCCCACCACCAGCCGTGGTGTCTGCTCGACGGCCTCGACCTCGGTCCTTTCTGAGTGTGGTACTCTCATACCTGGAAGGGATCCTTGGGCGTCAGCTTGGTCTCCTGCAGGGCCACGATGTCCGGCTCGGGATCGTCCAAGAACTTTAACAGTTCGACTTTCTTCGATCGGACGCCACCTCAGTCAACAGTAGGCCAAATAGTACCTACCAGGGGTGCAAATCTCTCCAGATTCTAGGGAAGTTCCAGATCTGATTGTGGCTTCACAAAACACTCAGCAACTAAGGCCATACGACACTACCTGCCTTTCACTCTGGCAGGAAGGGCATGCACAGCTGGGAATCAAACCCCACACCTCTAGCATGCGAAATGCTCACCTTAACCACTGAGTTACCAGCACCCAGAAGCTCCAAATCTAGCTCTGGTAAAAGTCAAGGTTGGGGAAATCTTACCACTTCCTTGTCTATCCCTTCACCCCCCACAAAAAGCAATGTTCCTCTGAAGCCAGCTTTGTTAATAGGTCTTGAACTGTAAGTCATTTTTTTCAACTTTCAAATAAGTCAAAGAATGTTGCAAGCTTTAACACAACATGTCTATACCCCACTATCTGAAAGGGGCCATCACCCACATCCCATTTCCCTTCCTGGTAATGACATCTTCAGACAACAGTTGGGGAGCAACACACCTAGTAACTTCCATCCACCAACCCATTCAAGCCAAATATGATGTGCCACATATTTCCTTTGCAAATCCTTGCTTTTCAGTTGGCCTGGAAAACAACACCAAAAAGAGGCTTGGAGTTGGAGTTAGGAGTATGCAGTTTAGGGGACCATCAACTGCACAGGTCATATAGCAAGAGTTAGGAGTATGGTAGAAAAACTAGATTGTTTTTTAATGAAGCATTACTGGATGCTTCCGTGTATTTACTACTTTTAAAGCTATTTTAATGCTTTTGACATTTTTTTAATGGTAAAATGACTGCTTATTGAGATACAGGTACTTCATCATGAATTACTTATATGTGAAGTTTCAATCCTCAAAGAAATTAATATGGACTTGTATTAAAATGACACCATAAAACACCAGGAGAAAAATGAAAATTTGCAGTTTAAGGCAATTTTTGAATTCTTGGAAATTATTTTGCCAATGCAATGCTTGTGAATGTGGTTAACATCATGCAACCATTCATTTTCCCTGCAAATGCATACTTTTCAGTTGGAAGGCAAAATAACACCCAAAAGGAGCTTGAAGTTGGGTAGTATAGCAATATAGCATAATGAGTGATGTTCAAAATAAAGAAAATAGCTGCAACACAGCCTAACATAGCCTAGCCCAGCCTTCCATGAAAGAAAACATTATTTTTTAAAATTGGAAACTCAGTTTTTCCTTCTAATATAATTGGAAACTCAATTTTCCTTCTAAATATAAACCTAGCCTAACCTAGCATAGCCTAACCAAACCAAACCAAATGCCTTTGTTTGCTTCATGGAGGCAAAATGTGTTCAGAACTTCTCCCATGGATGCCTTAAACCACAATACGAAAAACAAATTATTGACCAAAAACTGGTCTAGGGGCTTCCATATACCTATTTACCATAACTGAAGTTCTGTTTAATTGCAGGAATAACGTGAAATTTACCCTCCCTCCCAACTAAGTCAAAACCAGCCTTCTGGATCCACCAATGCTGGCTCCCAAGGTGAGAAAAAGGTCAAGCAAAAAGAGAGGCAGTTAGTACCTACATTGAAATGGTTACATCCGTCGCACCTCATGTTTGATCACAGTTACTTCTTTAGGATCCATCTAAAGAAGAACGGATCAATCCTCCTGCATGCAAAAGCAAAACATTCAGAAACCAGACCTACCGTATTACATCCAGCTGTCATTCACGTACGGCACAGGGAGCAGCCTCACTAATAGCTAATTTGTGGGCGGCAGGCACCCAAGGTCAAAATAACAAGAGACAACAGGTACTACAAAGTCCGCAAATCTAGCATATTTAGTTTAACTAGATAAAACCGACGCCACGTGACGTCACATTCGAGAGGTGGCTTGTACTCAAGAATTTTGTTTAATTATATTCCAGCTTTGGAGTATCTCGATAAATTTACTGAATATGGTGTTTTTCATCCTAGCACTATTATTGCGCTTTTGCACACGCAGGATTTGCTTCCCCGCCGTTTGTAAGGCGTATTAATCCAAGGATTTTGTTGCTTTTTTGTTCCCGTGCCAGTGGCTTTGAAGCGAAAGGCACTATCCCATGCATTAATTTAGCAAAATCTGTTCATGGTTGATATTGCTGGTGAGCATGCATGTCAAACAATTTATGTCAGTTAAGGCAGTATATAATTTCAAGTTTGACATCATGTCATTGATGTCATTGATGTCCAATGACACTTTCCGTCCAGGCTCCAATGTGGTGATTGATGCCAACTTAGCATGTGCGTTGGTCTCCTATCAATTATCATCAACACATCCTCGAAAAGGTTTCGTAGGTATATTTACTAAGAGGGGAAGTAAGTTTAGTAGGAATATTTACTAAACTTCAGGAAGTTTAGTAGGAATTTTTACTAAAGTTGCTTATGGAGATATATACAGTGCGACCGGAAATGAGGGCGTAAAAGAGGTGGATTTTTTAATGTTCGCATTTGGGTACCAGTGTCTTTTCTTGCGTAAGTAACCGTGGTGGACCGCGGGCACTCGCTGTTCTGTTTCTTGAACACGCAGTCTTGTGGTTATGCCAGTCGGGGACGGAGTGAGGGTAGGTGGATGCTCTGGTGTAGTCGCTGTTCTCAATTTGCGCTTTAGGTACCTATGTAGGTAAGACATGTACCGATGTGAAACCAGATAGCAAAGAACGCACCAACATCGTACCTAGGTAGGTAAATAGCTACATATATAGGGGAAGAAGTATCTGAACACGTTCTGTTTCCTAAACACCTACCTTTAGTCGTCTCCCACATCATGTTCAGTGCATAAATAACAAAAAGATGGTGGTATTCATAAATGATGGACCTGCGGTATTTTTTCTTCAAAGGTGTTTTTTGAATTTGTTTTTTTTGGAACATGTTTATGAACGTGATTCGGAAGATGCGATCATTCGTTTTCTCCGTAAATGCTTACGTCTCGGTTAATCTTAGCGTTAATATCTATAATCCGCCATGTATGCCACACCGCTGTTCTTTGTTGCATAATTTATCCATCCCTCACCTGGCACTTCTCAGACGTGATTAAAGGGACATCCAACAACACTTCACGCAGTTGATTCACCACTTTCTCGTCGAAAATGCTTCGTTTCCGCCTCTTTGCCACATAGATGACACACCACTACTTTCCACCACAACCCCCGAAAAAACTAAGCAGAGCACGGCTCGACGCCGTGGTGTACGGATGACGTCACTATAAATATTATGCTTGTTTTGAAATTATAATAGATGAGTTTATATTCGTTTATATAAGAGTAGATTATATTACGTTAGGTTAGGTTAGGTTTTCCTATTTAATTATGAATTATCATACTATTTCTTGGAAGTCGTGGGGCAAGATGAGACCGAGCAGAAGATGAAAGAGGCAGAAATTAAGCATTTTCGACATGGAAAAGTGTTGAATCAACTGCGTGAAGTGTTGAATGTCCCTTTAATCACATCTGAGAAGTGCCAGGTGAGGGTGGATAAATTATGCAACAAAGAACAGCAGTGTGGCGTATATGGCGCATTATAGATATTGTCGCTAAGATTAACCGAGACGTGAGCATTTACGGAGAAAACGAATGATCGCATCTTACAAATCACGTTCATAAACATGATATTCCACCAAAAAAATCTGACAATTCCCAAAACACCTTTTAAGAAAAAATTACCAGACCTGCCACTACCAAAATATGAAAGTCTGATCACATAGTTCTACCTATGCTTTGTGTATGGAGGTTGTGAAGTTCACAGGAGCCATTTTAGGCTTCGAAGAGCAGTTGGCTTAAGGAAACCATAAGGAAGTGACTTTCAATTTTTTTTTTCTCAATTACACCAGCATTTTTTAGTGTCTACTAATAGCTTGTACCACAACAGCTACAGTGAGGTAATCCTGAACAACAACATTTTCGTGTTCAGAATACGGCACACCACTATAAAATAATTATCTGTTTTAAAGTTCCTCTTTGTAAGTGGTTAGAGTATTTTCATTGAAAGGAACTGTTTGAATATGGATAGCTTGTTCATTTTTGTGTTCAGTAAACACAGTACAATTACTGGTTCAGCCATACAGAAGCAGCAGTAGAGCTATTTGTTGCATAATGCCTTAAGTGTTCAGAAACCCCCCCTCTCCCCTATATACACACATATATACATGTATATAGCTATATATATGTATATGTATACATATGTATATATATGTATATATATATATATCATATATATATGTATATATATATATCATATATATATATATATATATATATATATATATATATATATATATATATATATATATATATATATATATATATATATATATATATATGTATATATATGTATATATATATATATATATATATATATATATATATATATATATATATATATATATATATATATATATGTATATGTATACATATGTATATGTATGTATATATATATGTATATATTTATATATATATATTTATATATAAATATACATATATATATATATATATATATATATATATATATATATATATATATATATATATATATATATGTTTATATATGTATGTATATGTATATATATATATATATATATATTTATCTATGTATATATGTACATATATAATATATATATATATATATATATATATATATATATATATATATATATATATATATCTACATATCTATATATATATATATACATTGTGTACAAATAAAATATATGGCCTTCAATATACCAGGTGGTGCTGAGTAACATCAAAAGCAACAATAAAGATTATACTTTATTACTCAATGTTTTGGCCAGGGCTATCGCCAGGAGTGATGAAAAAAGCTCAAGCTTACAAGATTGAAAAAGCATGCGGGAAAAGCGTGCAAAGAGACACGTGGAATGCAGAAAAACCTCCTCAGTGGTGCAGACACGCAGAAAGATTTTATATTATATATATATAAAAGATTAAAGGTAAAATATATGAAAGATATATAAAAGATTAAAGATAAAATATATAAAAGATACAGGATTTTATATTTTCTGTGAGTGTCTGCACCACTGAGGAGGCTTTTCTGCATTCCACATGTCTTTTTGCACGCTTTTCTCCGACATGCTTTTTTCAATTTCTTAAGCTAGCTTTTTTCATCACCCTTGACGATGGCCCCTGGCCGAAACGTTGCGTAATAAAGTATGATCTTTATCGTTACTTTTGATGTCAACTCAGCATCTCCTGGTGTATTGAAGGTTGTATATTTTCCTTATACACTATGTCTAAAACCCAGGAGCATCTAAGAGCCATTCTTTGTTGTATTAAACAATATATCTATATATATGTATATATATATATATATATATATATATATATATATATATATATATATATATATATATATATATATATATATATATATATATATATATATATATATATATATATATATATATATATATATATATATATATATATATATATATATATATATATATGTACCTATATATATATAAATATATATATAAATATATATATGTATAATTCCCTTATTTGAATAGACACATACAAATATGTTTTGACATCAATAATACTTATTTATAATTATTGTCATTGGTTTTTGGTACATAACTTCTGTACCTCTCATTCTTTACTCACTGGCAGCTGACAAGTTGACAATTGTAATTCTAAGCATGAATAATTATGCTGTGTTTTTACTCTCTACTTTGTGTCATGACATGCTATTCACGACGATACATGCTTTATATCATTTGTTCATAACTTGCATTTGAGTCAGAAGGTTCAACTGTCTCATTATGATTTTAATGATTGACACATGATTTGACTAATTTTTTAACAAAGATGTGATTCAACTCACGACTCAATATATATTTTGGGGAAAACAATTGATTGAACTCATGACTCATCCAAAACGAATTGATTGATTAGTTCATTCTTGATTCAACTTGAGTTGAGCACAAGCCTGGTAGCATGCAACGTAATTTACCTCTGATGTTCTTTTTGGAGACGGGTACATGTTTTTTACTCATGTTATTATTTGTCTTGCATTGTGAAGAATGCTGGCCCCCTACCTACCTACCTACCTAGGGGAAGCTGGGGGTATACGGACATGTTCTGTTTCCCAAACACCTACCTTTGGATGTCTCCCATGTCATGTTCAGGGTGTAATTAACAAAAAGATGGTATTTGTAAATAATGGACCTTTCTCTACCAAAATACAAAGGTCCGATCACATAGTTCTACAAATTGTTTGTGCACAGAGCTAGCAAAAACAGCTGGCACCATTTATGGATTCCAAGAGCAATTAGCTTTTAGAATGCCATAGGGAAGTGACCTCAAATATTGTTTTGCCTCTGATGTCTGATATGGTGTCATCAATTGTCACAGGAAATGGGTACTTTTCAGTTCGTGACCAACTATTACTATTGCACCAACACATAACCAAGACCAAAGACTATTGCACCAACAACATAACCTAAGTTAACCTAAGCTGTTTTCTTATCAGCTTATCCCAGCTTAACATCCTTTCTTCTGCTTTATTTATGGATTATCAAGTAGGTATAGATTATAGATTAAGGTATATAGATTAAGATAGGTATAGATTAAGTTATCAAGTACAATAACAAGAAAGGTGTTCTTTGAGAGCAAGTTTGCATTGTTTGGGTCCAATGGGGAAAAAAACCTTACACAATGTTTGAATGTCATGGATGTTAATATGACTAAAGCGCCTTGCAAATGTTTGCTTTTTTGTTTTGTATCTCAAAACAAACCGAAGTATAGCCACAGCACACTGTTGCTGAAAAATTTGTTTCAAGGGCATACAAATTTTTTCGTTGGCATTTATTCCATGCAGATTTCCAACATCCTATTCTGCTCATTTGAACATCTCACACCTGGAAAAAAAAACATTATTTTAACACCGATGGAGCTCCCTTGCCACCACTAAGTGGCGCGATAAAAAAATGTAACTTCCTATGTGTGATTTTTCCAACGGATCAGCAGAGGGAGAATTTGCAGTCTATTTTATTTTAAGTCTAATATGGCATTTCAAGAAAGAAGAGTTTTCGGTTTGTATCGGATCCATTCTCAGACACGGAAGTGGGGCACCTGTTTGACATATTGTGTCAGTAATACTTCTGCTTCCATTGACTGTCCGCAACACGTCGCCTCAGCGCCACAGAGGACGCCTCTCTTGGAGTAGCTAGACTGGCCACTATGGCGTGCAACCCGGTGCAGATTTGCCTGCTGTGGAGCAGCTCCGCCATGCCCGTGCTAGTCCCAGTGCTGGTACTAGTACCAGTCGTGGCGTTTTGAATGTTCCTGTACTGTTGCAGGAGCCGCTGCCGACACGCCCGGTGGTCAAGCCCTCGTTGGTCAGCTGCCTGCAACGTCGCCTTCACGGTGCGATTGCACCGTTCTACTGCCCCAGATACTGACTGGTGGTAGCGTGGGGCCCGGATATGACTCACACCCACACTCTGCAGGTAATTTCTGCAAAAGTAGATGCAGTTCGTGCCGTTGTCGGACAGCAATTCCCTGGGGGTATACTTCGCGTGACGCCAAGACCTCTGGAAATTATATACACGCGTGACAGTTTGGCTCCGAGCGAAGTCCAGCGTCTACGTACTTGGGAGAAGTCGGCTGCCAGGACAACGGCATATCGCTGAGGGTGGGCTGCATCCATAGGACCAATAAAGTCCAACCCTACCTTGTTCCACGCTGCCGCTGGTAAAGGCACTGGATGCATTGGAGTATGTCGAAGTACCGCCGTCTCATCCATACACAGTGGCGCAGACTTCACAGCCCTTGCTTCCACCATCTCGATCAATGCCAGACCACCAGTATAGCTCCTGCAGTCGCTGCTTGCATCTGACGATGCACTGGTGCCACTGATGTGCCATGCTGAGCAGTCTGAGCGAAGTAGACTTTCTGGAACGATTAGGCAATCGCAGCGCACAGCCAAACCTCTGCACAGTGGGTTGATCACTGAGGTGGAAGAATGGCTGAAGGCCAGGCGAGCAGTCGCCCGGCCTACGAGACCACGGACGCGATACCTGATCACGCAACACGATCTTCCCTTGTACCCGCCACGAACTCTTCATCGATTGCCGCCAGACGGTCTCTTTTTGTAGCAATACATTTGTATTTGTCCTCCACCACTTTTGCCGATGCCGGCAGTCGCGACAACCCATCTGCAGGACGTACACCTCCCTTCACACGCTAAACTGTGAATGAGTACTCCATGAGCCAGTATGACCACTTTGTTATCTTCATGGCAGCTTGGGCGCACCCGGTGACGTCAGCGGTGTCTGCAATGCCACATGGTCAAGTCGCAGACAACTGCTGATTCCAGAGATACTTCCTCCATTTCGCCACTGCCCACACAACCGCCAGCGTCTCTCTCTGTCGTACTGCAGCGCCTCTGGGCTTGGTTTAGCGTACACAAGGTGAATGCTACCACCCTCTCTTCCTCTGAGTTAGGCTTAGACAACACCCCACCCAGGCCCACATCGCTTGCATCCAATGTTATGACTGTGGAAGCTGAGGGTCGTAGATCGTGACTCCCCGACTGCCGGGTACAGCACGTCTCTCTTTGAGCACTGCCGCGAGCTCCTCTATCCACTTGAACGGCATCGCCTCATTCAGCAGCATCCTCCGCAGTGGCTCCATGAGGATGCTGTATCCAGGCACGAAACGAGAGCAGAAGCCCAACAACCCAGTAGTGACTGGAGCTCTTTCGTGCTGGTGGGATGCCACATGTCCTAACGCCCTAGTCCGCTCTGGGCTCACCGAGGCTCCCGCCGAGGACACGGTAAACCCAAGGAAATCCGCAGCCGTCTGTCTCAGCGTGCATTTTCCATGTTTAGTGCTACCCTGTGTTCCCACAGACGTGTGAGCAGTTCTGCCAATCGCTCCTAGTCGCCTCACAGACGAGGACATCGCCCGGGTACCTGCACCTGCACTGCTTCAGGATTTCATCCATCGCCTTCTGAATTGTCATCGGTAAGCTCTTGGTCCCATGCAGACAGCGACAACACGAAAACAAATCTTAGTGACATACAAACGTTGTTAATGGTTGTGACTCGGAGTGTAGCTCCAGCTGTTGATTTGCAACTGTTAGGTCCAGACATGAGAACACTGTTGCTCCTTGCATCTGCTGAAGCATGTTCTGCATCAGTGGTAAATTATTCGCGAAATAGGGTGTAATATACAACTTACTGAACACTGAATAGACATCCTTCCAAAAGAAGTATTGATATCTTGCCTATTGGTGCATGTTTGTGGAAGTCTTCATGCCTCGTTTCTAACTATCCCGTTTATAGATATCATACTTTTGCCCATCATAACGGGATCCGGGAGCGTGATAACGAACATCCTGTATCGCAATTCCAGGTGAAGGGATTACCAATGATGTACAATGTTATGCTATACAATGCCAGTTTATAGCATAGGTGTTTGTATGGTTATCGTTGATATCGGTATCCCCAAATTAGATAGCTTTCAAAACACGCAAAACGGGAAGTCCTATGTACGCAATTATCTCAAAACTGAGGAGATCGTGATAGAACAAATCTGACACTTCAGATTGGATATTTAGTCACACGGGAATCTATTTCAGCCTGGATATTTCGTCAACCTGGCACTTGGGTGACCAAATATCCAGCTTCCATCTCTCCTCAATTGGCTGCAATTGTGCGACGGACAAAACACGATCAGTCTGCAACAGGGTTCGATTTATTATTCGCAATCCTAGATGTGAAGAATGGGCGCCACATGACCAATGAAGTTGATGCGCCCTAAAGCCCAAATAATTAAATAACTTAGATGTGAAGAGGAAAATGATTTGCTCGTCTAATCGGATACTTGTCTTCAAAGCTGTGACATCAGAATCTCTGTTTGCATTTACCAGGGAATCTTGATAACTCTATCGCAGAGCAGCTGATTGTCAAACAGCTCCATTCAATCTTTAAATGAGGAAAGTGAGAGGGGACGAGTGGTCTAGGGGTAAGATGCTCGTCTCAGAATCGAAAGATTGTGGGTTCGAGTCTCACCTGTCGCTGCTCTTCGCCCGCGACCAATCGGCGTGAGAGATTGGTGACGCTATATGACTCAACGGTCGACGTGTCGTAAAAACCAATAACCAACCAGAGGAAAGTGAGAGGGTGATATTCTGAATGAGAAAAATGCCTGAACAGGCTATCATTCTAGCCTTGGTATTCAGCGCTGCTGAGTGTCCAACAGCCATTTATGAGCAAAGGTTGTTTTTGTGTTTATGTGGGCACCTTGAACAGGTTCCATTTTAAATGGTTCTGGGGATGGATGGAAACAGTGCATAGAACTGAACAAGCCCCACCCAAGGAATTGCCTCTCAATTTATGAACTCATCCTTCATGCACATCTAGCATGTCATTGGGTTCACAGGCATGTCTTTATCTTGCTATCTGTCCAGTTTTACTGGGTTTTATTTTACTTCCACATGCACACTGCATTCCTCAGTAATGTAGCAAGTGTCACCCTTCC
The DNA here is from genome assembly GCA_034440615.1 of Ashinkailepas kermadecensis. Classification (NCBI taxonomy): domain Eukaryota; kingdom Metazoa; phylum Arthropoda; class Thecostraca; family Neolepadidae; genus Ashinkailepas; species Ashinkailepas kermadecensis. The sequence goes on along the minus strand of JAOTOM010000897.1, from coordinate 3,448 downwards.
AACAACGAGGTGAAATGGGGGTTGCACGGTAATTAGCATCTATTATCCATGGAATCCGAGCCTAATATTACTTTATTTGGGAAATGATTAAGGCGTGGAGTGTGCTGCCAGGAATTGGTACTGCTTCGCCCGTAGCCATCCTTACTCGTCATGGCATAATTAACTCATCAATACATTTCAAACACTTTTTTCTCAAGTTGGGTGTAAAGATAGACAATATGACGTTGTTTGCAATATAAATGAAGAAAGAAACGATTGATTTAGAACATTAAAGATGGACCTTCTAAGCACATTTGCTCTGAAATTGTTAAATGGTTGGGGAAGGAAGTGATACCTGCCTAATAATTACCCAATGTATGGCCATCACTTGGGGAACCATCACTGAGACATGAGAAATTAGATGGACAATTTAATTATTGTAGCTTAAAACTCACATGGAAATGAAGAATGCATCAGCATTTAAATTTGTCTACAGATTCACTACCAAAAATGAGAAAAGCATAAACATTGATGAAAGTTGATACTACAACTAGAAAAAAGAATACATTGCTATATATATATAGCCCACGCACCAAGCTCACCAGCATGCCTTGGAGTACAATAACTCAGGGTTCTAGAACATGTCACCACATTGCCATGCGTTAACTTTTTTTAAAGCGTTATAGAACCGACTACCTTAGGGGTGGGGTGGGGTGGGGTGGGGTGGGGTGGGAGGTGGGGTGAGGTGGGGTGGGGTGGGGTGGGAGGGGGTGGGTGGAGTGGAGGTGGGTGGAGTGGAGTGGGTGAGTGGAGTGGAGTGGAGTGGGGTGGAGTGGGGTAGGGTTGTGTAGGGTAGTTTGGGGACGTGCAGGTTAGGTCAAGACGTCTCTACATTAAGTAAATTCATTAAATCAGGGAAGATGTACAATCACCACTGATATTTGAGGGCCGAGTGGCATCGACGAAGTGGAATAGACGAGTGGTGTAGTTGCTAAGGTGCGTCAATAATCTTAATGAGACTATGGGTTTTAATCCAACAGCCCGCTCTCCAGTAGGATCTCTTATTCTTCATTTGCATGTATAAATGTGTATCCGAACAAGAAGATAGATGTTGTTAAATGTTCAACAGTTCCAAGTTGGATCATATTTCTGTTTTACCTTCCACATAATTGGGGACGAGTGGTCTAGGGGTAAGATGCTCGTCTCACAATCGAAAGGTTGTGGGCTCGAGTCTCACCTGTCGCTACTCTTCGCCCGCGACCAATCGGCGTGAGAGATTGGCGACGCTACATGACTCAACGGTCGACGTGTCGTAAAACCAATAACCAACCAGCCTTCCACATAATTGAAGAAACAAAAGAAGTAGGTAGGTAAACAGTTCCTGTCCACGTTTGTTTACATGCTTGGGCAGTCCAAGTCCACTTTGGCCCCTCATAGCTTGAATTGGTTGGTTGGTTATTGGAGCTTAGGGGCGCATCGACTGCGTCGGTCATGCAGCGCCCATTTCATCGTCAGTCAAACAATGAAATGCAAACAAAAGTCAGTCAGAATGACATGTCACGAGGTTAAGTACAAGTGTGATACCATACCGTGCTACGATTCTCATTTAGTGGTATTGGTATATTTGTATTATGCATTATCATTTGATGTTCCTTTGTCATTTGTCTGCTGTATTGGTAATTACATGACCTATCATTAGCGGATCACTGTACGGCTGGATCCACTCTCCGTTCAAGTTAGGTCGTCCTGTGTTCCAGTATTTGTACCAGCTGGAATATCCATCAATATAGCGAGAAATAAAATAATTTGCACATTTTGTATGTTGGAGTACACATATGCATCTTCTATTGCCGTCACAATTAACAGTATCCAATGCCTCTTTGAATGTTAGGCGCTGTGTGACCGACGCAGTCGATGCGCCCCCTAAACTCCGATAGCCAACCAACCAACCCTCTGCATATGTTTTTTTTTAAAAGTCCACCGCTGCAACAGTCTCTTTACGTATGTATTCGTTTCTCAGAGGCGGGACTACAGTCCCAACGAATTCGCGACCTTCGAGGCTTTGGCAACATCTCGTGCCAGCGATGCCACCGACAGACAGCCACCGCCACATCTTCGGGATCATCAGATGACGATTTGGCCTCAGCTGACGGCGCTGACATCAACCAGCCAGGCGATGACGACTCGGCCTCTTCGTCAGCGACTGCCACCGTCCACCGATCCTGCTCCGGTCCCCACCTGCCCGCCAGCCTCTGTCGGGAACTCTCCTGCCTCACCATCAAACGCTGCCGCCATCCAGCCTGCCTCGTCAACTCATTTGGTAACCGTTGGTGTCAACCATCGAACTCGGCCCGCTTCCCCTTGTCGGCAACTCCTGCCTCACCATCAACTGCTGCCGCCATCCAGCCTGCCACGTCACCCCATATGGTAGGCCGTTGGTGTCCATCCAACTCTGCCTGCCCGCCAGCCTCTGTCGCCAACCCTCCTGCCGCACCATCAACCACTGCCGCCATCAACCTGTCCCACGATCAACCAATGACGTCAAGCGACTTGTCCCTCCATCAGTAATCATCCTTTGACCGTTTCCGTTGATCGTGGGCCATCTGCACTCCTACCAGTCCGTGCTTCCAGCGGTTTTGCCTCGTCCTCAACCCATGCAACCGCTGCTATAACCTACCCCGCTACGTCTTCGCCACCCGCAACCGTCACGACAATCCACTCTGCTCGTCCGTCTGCCAAGCACCCTGGAATACCTTCGTCCGTGCTTCACCGGCACCAGCCTGCCGCCAGCCAATCCCACCACTCATCCTGTCTCTATCGGTGTTGCGCTCTTTGCCATTCGTTCGTTCTATGCCGTCTGCACACATACTGATGGTCCTGATGGCAACCGTCTTCTCCTGTCCTCAACCACTCATCAACAGAGCGTGAAGCCATCGTAGTTATAATTGGGTAGAATGGTGGTCCCTGACCTTTATGTATGGTTATAAGTATCGTGTGTGCAGATAATTGAAGTGAAAACACTCTTGTAACGCATATTTGAATTGATGCCTGTAATTAGCTGTGTGCTATATAGTGTGTGTGCGCCTTGTGCTCGTGTGCGCGCTTGCCCGTTTACGTGAATAATGTGCTTGTGAAACATTGATCATGTACTAGCCTCCTAGCTTTTCTGTACATTCTTTGAGTTGTAAAGCAGGTGAATCGCTCATTGGTGAGGAGCAAGCTCAGCTACTTGGCGGAAAATTCACGTCACGTAACCTTGATGTTCGTCTCAGACTTTATATTTGCGTCAGATTTAAGAGCGTACATTGACGCCTAACATAATAACATAATAATACCACAGAGACGTGTATTGGATGGGCGCATCCGACTGAAGCGAGATAAAGCGCTCGGTCTGCATATGACTGTTTTTGTATGTGCAATCTACCACGGCGAAGGATGCAACCGCGTTTAGCGTACGTGACTGCTTTTC
>JAOTOM010000896.1:0-50181 GCA_034440615.1 Ashinkailepas kermadecensis | reverse complement strand
AATTGATAGCGCAATGAGGAATAAACAGCAGGAGCTCCCCTGTATTTGTGCAAGAGGATTATGCCAATAACTTTCAAAAGCACTTGATGCATATGCCGATCATGCATGAGATGCTTAACCACACCTTCGCACGATAATAGAATATCACTTTCAGTGTCGCCGACGGAGTGGTAGCACTGGCCTTCGTGTGGATCGGCCCTGCCCTCAAGGAGGAGGAGAGGAATCGACCCTGTCCTCGAGGAGGAGGAGAGTATTCGGCCTTGTCCTCGAGGAGGAGGAGAGGAATCGACCCTGTCCTCAAGGAAGAGAGGATCCGGCCTTGTTTTCGAGCAGAGTGGTGAATTCCGGCCGGCCGGCTGAGTATTTTTTGGTTCTGCATTTTCCAGCCGTCTGCGCTTGAGCTAAGACAGTTGACGGTGATTCTTAACTACGCTTTGTATGCATCCTGAAAGCACACACAACGAGATTTGGAGCTTACCGAACAAGGTCACTTGTGTCGCCTGTAAAGCTACGGCATGCCGGACCATACAGGTCACATACATCGCATGGAAGGCTACAGCGTGCCGAACCATACAGGTCACTGTCGCTCGTTGGGTGGCGGTCATGGTTGAGGAGGCAGAGACGAACAGTCAGTGCGGTGTGTGTTGTGTGGAGTGTCAGGTGTGTGCTGTTGTGTGTGGAGTGTGGAGTGTCAGGTGTGTTCTGTTGTGTGTGGAGTGTGGAGTGTCAGGTGTGTGCTGTTGTGTGTGTGAGTGTGGAGTGTCAGGTGTGTGCTGTTGTGTGTGGAGTGTGGAGTGTCAGGTGTGTGCTGTTGTGTGTGGAGTGTGGAGTGTCAGGTGTGTTCTGTTGTGTGTGGAGTGTGGAGTGTCAGGTGTGTTCTGTTGTGTGTGTCGTGTGGAGTGGCAGGTGTGTGCTGTTGTGTGTGTTGTGTGGAGTGTCAGGTGTGTTCTGTTGTGTGTGTCGTGTGGAGTGGCAGGTGTGTGCTGTTGTGTGTGTTGTGTGGAGTGTCAGGTGTGTTATGTTGTGTGTTTCGTGTGGAGTGGCAGGTGTGTGCTGTTGTGTGTTGAGTATGGAGTGTCAGGTATGTGCTGTTCTGTGTGGAGTGTGGGTTGTCAGGGGTGTGCTGTTGTCTGTTGTGTGCATCGTGTGGAGTTTTAGGGGTGTGCTGTGGCGTGTGTTGTGTGGAGTGTCAGTGGTGTGTTGTGATGCGTGGAGAGTGGAGTGTCAGGGATGTGCTGTTGTGCGTGGGACGCACAACACACTCACCGCCTGTCGGCAGACGTGCAGTAGGAGACGATGTGTACCGCTGCACATCGGACACAGCGTGGTCCCGAAGGGTGTATGCATGTGCCACGTGGCCATACTTCTGACAACGTTGGCAGCCGAGTGGAAGAGGTGCAAAGTGACGCACATCGTACTAATTGCACTGTATGTGTATGTGCGATGGCAACTGATGAGGGACGTAGCAAAGAGGGGGGGGGGGACGAGAAGCTGCCCCTCCCTCATGGCGAGTCGGAGGGTCCTCCAATCGACCGCCCTGAGGGGCCTGTTGGGCCCCCTGTGCCGATGTGAAGGGCCCCTGGACGGACGAAAGGGGCCGGGACTGACAGAGAGGGTCTCAGGCCGAAGAAGAGGGCCTCGAATCAACGGAGAGTGCCAATGGACAAATGTTAGGGGCCCTGGGCTGAGCCAACGTGAAGGGCCTCTAGGTCGACGGAAAGGGTCCAGCACGATGGAAGAACATCGCTCTGACGATAAGGGCCCCGAGCAAATATGAAGGGTCCCTGGGCTGATAGCAGGCCCAAAGCAGGCCCGCAACTTTTCAGGCTATCAAGTACCTTTTAGCTCTGAAACTGGCCATCGGTAGTCCTCATAACCATCGCTAGCCCTTAGAGATTCTGGTTAGCTTCATGGGACCGTGTTCCTCTCATAATAGCCCTTTCGAAGCTCCTTCGGCATCCCAGTCATGTCCTCTCTAAGGCTCAGTGACTCGTTTCAATTTGCAGGGACCCTCTCCAGCTGTCAGGGACCATTCCCAGTCCTCGACAGGCTTTCTAGCTTCAATGGCTTTCTAGCTCTGAGGCGGGCCTTCGGTATTTCTCACAACCATTGCTAGCCTTAGAGGCTCTCCTTTGCTCTCAGTCAGCTCTGTTCACCCTCAGTGTCCTCTGAAACTGCTAGGAGCCCTCCCAAGTTATCGACAACTTTTTGGTTTGAAGGACATTCTAGCTGTGCGGCCAGCCGTCAGTATTCCTCACAGTAATCGCCAGCCCACGGGGACTCTTCTTAGCTCTATGTATTATATTGCCAAATGTTCCCTGTGTCTCCAGCATTCATAGCTCGAAAGCTGTTTCAAGTATAATTATGGCCTGACCTGACCTATGCTTTCGTCGCCCATTTTCGCTGTGCTCAATATAAACGCACTCATCTATGATCATTCTTGAAATACAATGTTGAAAGATCACATGCACCATTACTTTTAATCATTTCAGGGACTTAAGTCAGTGTCCCATGGTTTCTCTGTCCTTATGTTGACCTAATACGACCTCTGGCAACCTCATTGTCGGTCAAAATACAACTAAAAATATCCTTCGAGCTCTCCATGACTAGAGCTTTCACACGGTGTCCTGCATTTAATCCTAGCACACGTAGACACGTTAGAGGGATAATTTCGAGAGCTCCCTCTCCCGTCCCGGAAAGGTAGACTCGCTTGCCGACCCGGGGAGGGTTAACACGCGCACTGGAGGGGGGGGGGCGAAATCCGCCCACCCCTCCGGCTTTTCGTAAATAACTGCAGATTTTAACGGTCGATATACGCGATTTTCTGCGTACCTGCTTAGAAATGAACGGCACGTTGTTTAAAGGAAGAAGAATGGAAATCTGCCTAAAATTTTTCAAGTTAGGGGCCGTTAAAGTAAAAAAAAATTCTAGCGCGAGACCACAAAAATCGGCGCTAATGCGCTTCCCGTATATTCGCAAAAGGGAAGTGTTCTTGGCAACACTAGCGACTTGTTTGATGTATATTGATATGCTATGTAGTTTCAAGGTCATGTTAGGTCACCGAGGTCAAGTCAGGTCAAGTTCATGACAGGTTAATGGAACCAAACTTGATCAACTGGAATGTTGTCATAAATGCACTACTGTTTGTCATTTGTACTGTTTGTCATTGCGTTTCCATACTTTATTCATGTACTTCACTCCTTTCTTCACGAAGCCGATTGCTCCGAGCTGCCCGACGGAGCAGTCGGGCGGGCGGCCCGGTTCCGGTAACTGGAACAGGTAACTGACCTGATAAAGTGGTGCTATATAGGTGACCTGAGGTCAAATGTTGGGTCTAGCATCTGCATTGCATCATTAGTAATGTCAAAAACATCATTGATGCCCATTTTGGAGCATTTAAACACAATCACAGCGATCCATAACGATGACAAGCCAATCCACGCAAAACCAGAAATTTGCAAATTTGACCTCATTTGACCTTGAAGATATTGACCTAGGGTCATCAAATTTGCACACAATAGAGTTCACTACCGTACCCATCGACCCTGCGAATTTCGTTCCTCCAGCTTTACTAGGAGCCGAGATCTTAGGGGGGCGGAATCCGCCCCCCCTCCAGTGCGCGTAATTTTCAGAGGCCCTCCAGGGCGCGTGTTAAGCATCTACTAGAAATGTGCTGCCGACAGGCCGTTGGCCGTCAGTGGTGGACCGTCCGCCGGCAACGACGATCATCTTCCGGCAGCAACGAACCGTCCGCCGGCGTCGGTGGACCGTCCACCAGCAGCCCTGGACCGGCCGCCGGCAGCGGTGGACCGTCTACCGGCAACGGCAGATCATCCACAGACAGCGCTGGACCATCAATGTAAAGTATTTTTGCCATGACGGCTTCAGAAATGTGATTGCAGGCTGGCTGTGGTAAGTGCCTAGATTTGTACTGCCAGTGACAGCCAGGCGCGCCTGTCCGATTCAGCTCTCTTCTCCCTCTCTCTGTCCCTCCCTATTTCTCCCCCTATTCTCTCTCTCTCTCTCTCTCTCTCTCTCTCTCTCTCTCTCTCTCTCTCTCTTTTTTTTTTTCTCTCTCTCTCTCTCTCTCTCTCTCTCTCTCTCTCTCTCTCCCCCCCCCCCCCCCCCCCCCCCCCCCCCCCCCCCCCCCCCCCCCCCCCCCCCCCCCTCTATTGAAGGAGGTAAGATAAAACCAGGAGAGTGACATCATTCTACCTTGTGCTTGTGGCAGCCAGCGAAATAATTTTAAATGCATATCAGCCAACGACGCCTTGAAATTGCAACGAAGACTTCATCTTGTGTAAATAAAATATATATACGACCTTCAATATACCAGGAGGTGCTGAGTTGACATCAAAAGTAACGATAAGGGTTGTACTTTATTGCTCCTTTATTGCTAGATTTGTACTGCCAGTGACAGCCAGGCGCGCCTGTCCGGTTCAGCTCTCTTCTCCCTCTCTCTGTGGGAGAGAGGGAGAAGAAATAAAAATATTTCGCTGGCAGCCACAAGGCAGGGCCCTTGTGGCTGCCAGCGAAATAATTTTATATAGTAAGACTTCATCTTGTTCACATTTAAGCCGGCCATGTGGCACCCCATCACCCCATCAACGGACGCAATCACAGTCACAGAGGTATGACACTGCTGATCACCAGAGCTGTTTGTTTGTGTCCCATCCTTTTGTCAGGTGTTTTGGCATCAGCGTCCTTGTTTTCGCTCTCGAGGTGCGAACCGCTAGCTGTCATTGAGTGGCTGATTACTCGGACGTCATCTCCGCCGAGGAGTAGGGAAACTCGAGAGCAACGTGTAAGATGAGTGGAGAAAGCCGGGTTCTGAGCACGACAACGAAACGCGTTCAGTCGGATAAAAACAACAACAAGAAAAACAGGGTGCAGTGGCCATACAGTTCAAGTCAATAGCACCGACCGACGCTTACGGCGCTTTTGTTGCCGATATAATTGGCACCATAATTTCAAATTTGATGTTAATGCCGGACCTGACAAGCGCTGGCGGCTTGTTAGACACTCCACTCGGACGTAACTTTGGTTAATGGCTATCGTAACGAACGCTCACCGCCAGGACCACGGCGTTCTGGCCCTTCAGCCAAGGGTGGCACCGCGAGAGCGAGCGGCGCAGGCGCCGCCACCGTGAAGGAGTCGCTCTCATACTTGACGTTGCATGCTCACTCCACATCCACCACAGCGTCGGCACTTAGCCGCTGTAATGTTACATCCTTCGAGGCACCCGTCAATCCTCCGGCTGGCTGCCTTGCACGCGCCAGAGCACCTCATTCGGAGCCGTCGCCACAGTCTTGCGCCCGTGGCTCCGCTGTGCCGACCGCGGCAGCCGGCGCTCATGGGTGTAAGTCATGCTGGACGCGCGCGCAAAAAACCGCGCGCTTTCGGGACCCCGAGCGTAACGAGCGGCGGTTCATTTGCGTGACAGTGGCGGCGGCCGGCGGCGTCGGCCGCCGGCCGCCGCTGCCGCCGCCGCCGACACGTTTTTAGGCGGGCAGCAGCGCGACGCAAATGAAGCTGGAACATGCGCCGGTCAGTCAGGCCGGAGCAATCGCCGCCAGCCGGGCGGGATGGACGGTGGCTGCGGTCGGCAGGCGCTGAGGTGGTGCAGCAGCGCGTGCACCTGCCACCCGCCTGCTCTGCCCGCCCTGCCCCATTCAGGTGGATAAGCGCTGAGGTGATGCAGACCGCGTGCATGCCACCGCCTGCTCGCCATTCAGGTGAAAGCGCTAGGTGCATCAAAGAGCGTGCACCTGCCACCCGCCTGCTCTGCCCGCCCTGCCCCATTCAGGTGGATAAGCGCTGAGGTGATGCAGCAGCGCGTGCACCTGCCACCCGCCTGCTCTGCCCGCCCTGCCCGGTGACCAGCCCGAGTGAGGTGGATATACACAGCTCAATCACTGGCGTTTTATCGTATGCGGCACATAGGTCCAGGTCATGTGGTACAGGTTATGACATAGGTTCATGAGGTCCAGATGAACATTAATCCTTCACTAGCATCTGGGTTTAATCGGTCGCGACACAATCTGACCGTTAAGCCCGTCACCCATCTCTGGCTACATGCACGCTGAAAGGTCAGTGTGAAGAAGAAATACCAATGCACAAGAGTAACACTGCTTTTAAAACATTCGGGACAAACCGTAGGTTAATTTCACGCACTTCTATGTGCGCATCAATATAAATGATTACTGCGGCAGCCACGGAAGAAGCCCCTTCACAAAGGCCGGTTCTTTCCGTTCTGGAATTGCAAACTTCCCCGGCGACAGGTGTGTCACTCCCTAAGCAATGACCCTGAATATAAGCGTGAAGTTATCGATGCATGTTGGTGGGCACCGAGAGCTTGGCAATATTTTGCGTGCATGCCTAACCTGGAATACTTACTGCCATGCCCCTTGAATAACAGAATCTCTCCTGAGCGACTGAGCCAGGTCCTTCCCTCAAGTCCTTCACCAACATATTGAAGCGACCAAAATCCTTCACCAACATATTGCAGCGATTAAGGTCCTTCATCAACATTATGCGGCAACTCAAATCCAATAGCGGCAATCAGATCAACACGCTACATTTGTTTTAAGTAATTTTGTGGTTGCTTTCACCACTGACGGATCTGGGAATTTTCGAAAAGGGAGGGGGAAGGAGGTAACGTCTGCGTGCCACCAGACACTCATTGTGGGATGCCTCAGCTCGGCGGAGGAGGAGGCACCTGCTTTAACTCAAGTAGGGTTAAGAAAATGTTAATGAGGAGGGGGTGAGGGGGTATTGTGCTCTCCAGTGCCTCTGTAGAGGCACATTTTCTACTCAGAAGGACGTTTTCCGCTAAAATGTCAAGGGGCTGGTGGACTCGAGGGTCCTTAGAAGGTCCTTCTTCCAGTTGGAGGGGTGCCGCCTTTCCGTAGGCTGCATACCCCCCCCCAATCCTTACCCTATTAGACTTAGACCCTATTAGACTATTCCCGACTAAAATTGATAGCAAGCCGCCATTTTAATGATCAATTAGCCAAAATGAGTCGAAACAGTCAAATATTCAGAACACCTGCCCGGCGTGGTTCAAATCAGTTATTGGCCATGATGGGTGCTTTCGGCTATCGGCATGATCATGGGTACCTTTCGGGTTCCAAAGGGGTGATCGCCCCATTTGTGTTGTCCGTGTGTGGAAATGGAAAACTCCATTTGTGTTGTCTAGGTAACTTAGAATATGGGGAAAGACTTACGGCATTAGATACGTACTCACTCATGTATAGGAGATTAAGTGGTGATATGATTGAAATTAATAAAATTATTAAAGGGCTAGATCAGGTAAAAATGAATGATGCCATTCTATTTAGACTATCACATAGGGGTCATCAATTCAAGTTATGCAAAACAAGGTGTAGAACAGCTAAGCGAAAGCAGGTCTTCCGTCAAAGGATTGTTGATCAGTGGAATAGTCTGCATGATGATGTTGTGAGGAGTCCCTCATTGAATGCATATAAAAAAGGGTGGACAACTATTTTAGGTTGCACAATCTTATTTTTCAGTTCTAAGGGGTGGTGGATGGGGTGATATCTATGCTAAGTGGGTGTGCACTTTACAGGCACCATTAGGCGGGCGTGGATGGAGTCTGATTTTTATCATGCTGATAAATGCAGTATTATACTGGCTATATAGGGTGCATTGTACTACTAGTATTATATTATACTACTAGTATTATATTATACTATATATGGTGTACCTGGCAGTGGATTCAACACCGACCTTCGGGTATGCGATACTGATGAGATTTGCAACGGTAGCACAATGGGGAATGATTGGAGGAGTTTGGAATTGTTGAGTGTGATATGCAATATCAGGTGAATGGTGCTAGATACACTGGGATATATAGTTCCCTTGGAACTTGAGACAATGGATTGATTGAGATGTGAGCATGTATTTTTATCGTATCTTTTCTAGATAGACTTGACCAATGACCAAGGTGGGCCACTGTGGCTCTCACTAAGCCTAAACACTCTATGAACTTTTAGAGATAAAAATATCGTCTTCACGATTGCTTCTGTTGGTAATATGCTGCATAAGGTCTCTGTTAAACAACGAAACATTATTCGAAAACTAGAAAATGTTCATAAAACGAACCACATTCCGATATCGCTGTGGTCTTTAACCATGTACGACAACGATTTTCGATAACAGTTAACGATGCGTACATGTACATATATAGATTTAAAAAAACAATCCTAGGTTAATTGGAATGCTAGTAACTATCATATACTACGTCCGCACTATGCACACACCGCTTCACTGAGTGTGCAAGGCTACAGGCTCGGGTGCAAAGAGCACGAAATATCAGGTGAAGGCTCTACACGCGCGTAGGGAATGAAAAGTCTCCACCTCACGGCTCAAGCTATTTCTACCACAGAAGCCACTGGGAAAGTCATAAATAAAGTCATAAAGTATTAAGGCTTAATAAGAGTCACAGGGGCCCATTTGGGTTAAGCCTATCTAGAAAAGGTACTAGGAATGTACATACTCCCACCCCAATCAATCCCTTATCCCAAGTTCCTAGGAAGCTATATATCCCAGCCTATCTAGCACCACTCACTTGCTACCGCATAACACCCTCAACAATCACAAGCTCCTCCCATCACACCCATCGTGCCACCATAGACAATCTCATCAGCATCACATCCCGAAGGAAGGTGCCGAATCCACTGCTAGGCGCACCCCACACAAATTCATAAAGCGTTCAGACTTAATAAGAGACTCACTTGCTATTGCATAATACACTCAACAATTACAAACTCCTCCCATCATACCCATTGTGCTACCATAGACAATCTCATCAGTATCACATCCCGAAGAAAGGTGCTGAATCCACTGCTAGGTACACCCTATATAAAGTTATAAAGCGTTTTGACTTAATAAGAGACTCACTTGCTATTGCATAACACACTCAACAATTTCAAACTCCTCTCAACTCCCAACTCCTCCCTGTCGATCAACCCTCCCTGGAATACAGAAAAACAAGCCCCCTATTCTTATAATGATTGTCTATGCCGTTTTTAAAGATGTTCAGTGTGTTGCTACTGACAATGGTTCCTGGCAGCTGGTTCCAGTGCTCTACTACCCTGTTGGTGAAGAAAGACTGTCTTAACCTTGTCCTGCTGTGATTAACTTTAATTTTGAATTGATGACCTCTAATTGCACCATTTCTGTTAAATTCAAACATTTCCCTGAGATATCCCTGTTCCTGATCATGAACAAATTTAAAAACCTCGATGAGATCTCCTCTCAGCCTTCTATATCTAAGTGAAAACATATTCAATTTCTTCAATCTTTCCTCATATGCCAGGTTGCCTATACCATTAACCATTTTTGTTGCCCTCTTTTGTACTCCCTCTAAAAGCCAACAATCTTTCTCATAACTAGGGGACCAAGCTTGGACACAGTATTCCAAATGTGGCCTGATATATGCACAGTAAAGCTTCCTGATGACCTCCTCACTTTTGTATGACACATTCCTCTGTATTGCCCCAAGCATTCTTAGTGCCTTCTTACTGGCTTCTTTGGTCTGTTCTGATGCCCCCAATTTTGTGTTCAAAATAACACCTAAGTCCTTCTCCTGCTGAGTCACAGATAGTACTTGGCCACCCATCAAGTATGGAGCCTTCATATGCTGCCTACCTACATGCATGACTTTGCACTTATCAAAATTAAACTTCATTTGCCATTTTTCGGACCACTTCACAAGCTCGTCTAAGTCTTTCTGCAGCAAAACCTGCTCATTGTGCCCTGTTATTGCCCTAAAGATCTTCCAATCATCCGCAAATTTCAAAACCTTACTGCTTAGGCCACATTCAATGTTATTCACATATATAATGAACAATAGTGGCCCCAGTACCGACCCCTGGGGTACTCCACTAAGAACATTTTGCCATGATGACTTTGTACCATTTAGCATCACTCTCTGCTGTCTATCTGAAAGCCACAACTCTATCCATTTTAGGATGCTACCTGCAATACCATGGACCTGAAGCTGCATCATTAACCGTCTATGGGGTACCTTGTCAAAGGCCTTACTAAAGTCAAGATATGCTACATCAACCTGATTTCCCTGATCAAATTGTTCTGTAGCAAAATTCAAAAAGTCCAAGAGATTTGTGAGACACGATCGCCCTTTTCTAAACCCATGTTGAGTATCTTGAATCAATCTGTTTCCTTCCAGAAAACTAACTATTCTATCCTTGATAATTGATTCGAGTACCTTGCAGACTAGGGATGTGAGGCTTACTGGCCTATAGTTTTCAACTTTCCCTCTTTCTCCTTTCTTGAAAATAGGAACTACATTTGCCCGTTTCCAATCTGTAGGAATTTCATTTTGTGAAACTGATCTACAAAATATTATACTAAGTGGAATTGCCACTTCCTTTTCAGCTTCCCGCAATACCCTAGCATAAATTCCATCAGGTCCTGCTGCCTTGTTTGGCTTTATTTTTCTGATATAATTGAAAACAATATCACTATCAATGAAATCAACATCGTGTATCTGATCACCTGTCATTGAACTGTGGTTCACGGTTGGCAGATTAGTCACATCCTCCACTGTAAACACTGATTTAAACTGCTTGCTCAGCTCCTCAACCATCTCACCATCCTCGCTCAATATAGTCCCATTTACTTCCAGTGGACCAATTGTGCTTGAAACTTTACTTAGCTTGTAGAAACTAAAGAACTTTTTACTGTCCCCATTACAGTTCCTAGCCAAATCCAATTATTTTGCTCTCTTTGCTGCTCTGATTTTCTGCTTCACAGCATCTCTAGATTTTTGATACGACCTTAGATTTACGATATTTGAAGCTTCCTTAAATACTCTAAATGCATCTTTCTTAGCCTTAATTGCTTTCATCACATCTGGTGTAAGCCATGCTGGCTTTCCTACCCTTCTTTTGCGCCTTTGCTTTTGGGGGACATGTCTAATCTGAATTTCCCTCAAGTAAGATTTGAACTTTTCCCACATTTCACAGGCATTTAAATCAAAGAATTCTTCTTCCCATTTTATGGCACTTAAAGCCTCTCTCATGCAGTCAAAGTCTGCCCTGTTAAAATTTGGAATCTTTGCCAAATTATCCTTGATTGTCCCTGCTATCTGTGCCTTGAATCTTACTATGTTATGGTCACTTCTTCCCAGAGTTTCTCCTACAGTCAAGTCTTGAACTAAATCACTTAAATCTGAGAAGACAAGGTCCAAGAATGAGCCCTGCCTGGTTGGTTCCGTTACAAACTGGTGTAAGAACAAGTCCTCTTCAAGGCATTTCCTAAACAGTTTACATGATGGGGAGCCAACACCAACATTTTCATATCCTTTTAGATTAAAGTCACCAAGAATAAGGCATTTCCTCTGAAAGTTTCTACTGATTTCCTCACAAATCACTTTATCGAGCTCCAGTTGCTGAGAATGTGGCAAGGTTCCTGATCGATACAAAGCTCCTATCCTCAGTTTATTGCTGTTGCCTTTTCCGACAGCAACATCAAGCCAAATGGACTCCACAGACACATTTTTTACCCCATCTGCTACTTTTTGAGAACTGTATAAGCTATTCACATACAGCATTACACCACCCCCTTTCACTGCTGGACCCCTATTGCATGAAAACATATTGTATCCCTGGATCTCATAGTCCTGCAAGTTATCCCCAAAATACCCCTCACTGACCCATGCCTCAGTAATGCAAACAAAATCTGGTTTCTCCTCAGCAACATAACACTTGAACTCATCAAATTTGGATCCAATGCTCTGAGCATTAAGCATCATACACCTAACAAAAGTTCCATGACCCTCTTTGGCTTTTTTTCATGTTGAGTAGCTCTATCATCTCTGGATGAGCTACCACTCTGCCCCCTTGATCTACTGCTACCCCTATTTGCTGACTGTGAGGTTCTATTGCCTATGCTGTCACTATTGGCATATCCCTGAGATGGCAATGCCAATAAAAAAAAAAAAAAATATATATATATATATATATTATATATATATATATATATATATATCAGGGGCGTCGATTTGTATCCTTTTGTGGGGGCCATGGCCCCACCAATGTTGATCTTGCCCCCCCCAATGTTGATTTGCCCCCCCAAATAACCTATGCTATTTTTTGCTGATAAGAAAGTTAAAGGGGAAAAAATGAAAAACACCATGCTAAGTAGAAACATTGATGTTAACCAGCACATTTTGTACTGAAAAGAAACAGATTTGGATTAGATAGTGGACTGACTCTCCACCTTTTGCTGAAAAATGTAAAATTGTGTGCAAAAAACAAATAAAATAGCTGGATTTCCCTCCACTGTGGAAGTACAGCTTACATCATAAAATGTTGAGATTAGCGATGCTGATGCATTTTAAACCAGATTATCTGAGAAAAAAATCTGCTAAGCAACTAAACAACAATTACATGGTCATACTGATGTTTGTACACACCACCAATGGCAAAACCACATGCATATGGAGCTTGAACATGATTAATTCCATTCTCAATTTCCAGTCATTGTCAAACTTGCATGCAAATCATGGTTATCATTGAGATTGTGGATATACAAACTATAATTATCTTCAGCAACCTACCCATCACACCATCAGCTTGATATTTACCAAGGTACCTACCTACATGCCCAATGACAATGTGCATGCATTCAATATTGATATGGGGCAACCCAATCTCAAACTGAACCAACAAAAGCCACGTGTGAGCCAATCTGCCAGCCTATGAAAACATGAGAGAAAAGTCAGCAAGAAGCCGTATAGACACCTCATTATAATTGATATTCCTGAAGAAAGCAATGGGTATTAAGCTGTGGCCACACATGACTTCCGAAACAAACCCTATAGAGTCATACAAGACCAGTGTCTGGTAGCGCGCATTATGCCACCCACGATACTATTACCTTAGAAGGTACACCAAAGTTCGCCTTCAAGCTTTGGTGACGTCATAGTTTTTTTTCTCTTATATTGCAGAAATTGGTAGCATCAGGCGTGTTTCAATTTCACTGCGCATGAGACAGTTAAAGCATTTTTCAATTTTCAATTTTCAAAGTTTAAAGAACCTAACCCAGCCAAACCTAACCTATCATAAGTTGCTGTTGAATAAAAAATGATTGGTAAATTTGCAGTTTAAGGTGATTTTTTTGTTTTGAATTTTTCTTCAGAATACCATGTTCATGACGGTGACTAAGATGATGGGACCACTTATTTTCGGTGCAAATTCATTTTATTTTAATTTGAAGAAAAAATTGACAAATTTTCCAACTTAAAAACCTAAACCAACCTACCCTAACCAAACCTAACCCATTTGTTTGCTTTATGGTGACAAATGTGTGTAAAAACTTTTCTTGGTTGGTTGGTTGGTTATTTGGGCTTACGGCCGCATTGACTGCGTTGGTCATACAGCGCCCATACAACTTTTCTTGTTCCCACCTTAAAGCACAATAATACCCAAAAGTTTCCCCCAAAAAAATTACAAACATGTTCACAAAAATATAATTTTTTCTTCAAAAGCAGCTTAGGTTAGGTTAGGCTGGGTTAGGTTTCTTTTTTAAGGTTGATAATTTTCAGAAAATAAATTAATTGACATTTGTTTTTTTGTATTTTTTGTTCTCAAAAGATAGGTTAGGCTAGGTTAGGTTAGGTTTTGTTGCATTAAAAAAAAACATTTATGTTTATGCTATGTTACCGAACTCAAAGCCCTTTTTGGCATTATTTTGCTCACAACCTGAAAAGTAAGCATTTGCACAGAAAATAAGTGGGTCCAATCATCTTAGTCACCTTCATAAACATGGTATTCTGCAGAAAAATTAAAAAAAAAAAAAAAAAAGAACACCCTAAACTGCAAAGTTACCAAATAATTCGCAATTTTGGGGGAAACTTTTTGGAAAAGTTTTGAAAAGTTTTCCAACTTGAAAAGCCTAAACTAACCTAACTTAACCAAACCTAACCCATTTGTTTGCTATATGGAGGTAAATGTGTGTAAAAACTTGTCTTGTTACCACCTTAAAGCACAATAATACCGGTTTGGCTAGGTTAGGCTAGTTTAGTTGTTTAACTTGGAAAAAAATTTCAAAAATTTTCAAAAATAAAATAAAATCGGAAATTTTCCTTCAAAAGCAGCTGACGTTAGGTTCGGTTAGGTTGGGTTCGGTTGTTCAATTTATAAAATTTTCAGAATATATATTGCTTAATTTTTGTTTCTAATTTTTTTTCTCCAAAGGGAGGTTAGGATATGCTAGATTAGGTTATGTTGGTTATGGTTATTAGGCTATGGTATGGATTCACTAATGAGTGAATCCATACCATTCCCACTGGAGTCTAAAAGCTACATCATAACCTTACTTCTATAACGTATATCACAAGAACCCATCTCGATTCTACTGCTCACTCAGGACACCATAGAAGTCAATTAATGAAAGTGTTACTTCATTACCTGCATTGCTAATGTAAACAGAAAGAAGTCCTTTGAACCATATGCAAATGGAGCAGCACCTTCACAGTGCTGCTCCATCCACATCCAATTCCAACCCTGACCAAACTTCAGGAGCGCATCCGTCTCCAAAGCAGCCTGCGGAAGAAGGTATGTATTGCAGCAAAAGTACTATGATCTGAATTCCATGGTATCCCTGTTGCCTAATAGTCCATCCTTGCCTATCCATGTAGGAGATGTTTGACTTTCCTCAAACTGTCTGGAGAACTTGGGAGTTGAAATCACTTGTGAGTGATGAAGCAGATGAGTTATTCCTGTATGCTTATGCTGCATAATTGCATGGCACAGTGGCATGCCGAATGGGGAGGGGACATTGTGGGCAGTTTCCTCCCTGACAGGTTGTGGGACCCCCAAGAATCGCGTCGAGCTCCGGAAAAAATTGCGCCAGTCTCCTTAAAAATCCAGTTTAGGCCCCCAATAATCGTACCGGGGCCCCGAAAAATCACATTGGGGGCTAAAAAGTCGCGCAGGGAATCCTGAAAAGGACGCTGGGGCCTCAAAAGTTCCCGCCTGGGCCCCTGAAAATCACGCTGGGGGCTCAAAAGAGTCGTGCTGGGGTTCAAGAAAATCACGACGGAGGCCACAAACGGCCGGGCCCGGGCCCCGGAAAGTCACGCTGAACCTAGGGGTACCAATAATTCTCGTCCGGGTCCCTGACAATCACGCTAGGGGCATGACATGTCGCACCGGGGCTCCAAAAGTCTCATTGTGATCACCCAGCAAATGAAGCCGGGGCAACGAAAAACAGTCCCGACATGGAAAATCACTCTGGGTCCAAATAACCGCTCCAAAAGCCCACAAAACGTGTTGGGCCCCCAAAAGCGTGTCCTAGCCACTAAAGCTCGCGCTTGAGATCCGAACAAGTGACCACGGGGCCCCCAAATATCGCGTTCGGGACCCAAAATTCCGTCGGTAGTCCCAAAATTTAATGTGGGTAATCCAAAGCGTACCGAGTTTCGCAAAAAGCGACAGGGCATTAAAATATGCGCTGCAGCTCGAAATAAACACACCGGGAGCGCTAAATAAAAACATAACGGAGGCCCTCAAGGCACACCAGGGTCATGAGACCACACGGGGCCTCAAAAACAGGCTGGGCCCTCAAAAAGGGAATTGATCATAAACAAGGAACAAACAGACCGGGCACTAAATAAACACATCGGCGTCTTCGAAAACGCGCCGATACCTCAAAAATATCATCGGTGTATAAAACAGCAACAAAGCTGTAAAAAAGAGCCCGGTCTCAAACATGTGCCGAGCCCCTAACACAAATTGGCTGGAGCCCTAAAACACATCCATAGAAGAAGAAAAACGCAACGGGTAAAAAAAAACGAACACCTAGCTAGGGTCACGGCTCGGTAGCCAATATGGGAGCTTATTTAACCAAAGAGATGAGGTGCATCAAAGGTCAGTGTGTCTCCGGATTTCTTAATCACGAGAAAATGTGGGAAGAAGAGAACTAATACATCGAATTGAATTGATCGATTTTTTTCCAGTGAGCCGCATTACCAAGCATTCCACATGTCAAATGTGGCACAAGACTATCACGTGACAGTAATTAGCAAAACGTGGGAGACCTAGCAGAAACCGGAGAAGCGCACGTAGAGTGGCGAATGCGTCGACTGCGCAAGGCGGGTGTACACGTGCACGAACGTTGGCGTTTTGGCGAACGGGCGTTATTAATTGGAATGCCTGATATTGGCAAATTTTATATTTTTGAGTGATTTGTTCAGGTGTAATTTTAGCAGTGTGAGGTGACTTTTCAAGGGATACCAAAAGAAAAACCTTCAAACAGGATGGGGAGGAGTTAGGGTTGAAATCCGGTGATTCAGAAATAATGGTGGTAGATTTGGCCCCCTCCACAGGACAGTTAATTTGGTCACTAATTATTATATAACAAAAATATAAAGAACCACCTTTGAATTTTTTTTGGTGGAAATCCGGGGACTTTTTTAACGGGGGTAGGTGGGCACCTTCCAAATCAGTTTGCCTCCTCTCGCAAATCCTAGGTACGCCACTGCCATGGCATGACATAATTTGACCTGTTGATAGCTATAATCCGCCGCAATGGACGGTGTACTCCGCGGCCCCGGTCCGCCACAGTGGACGGTGTGCTCCGCAGCCCCGGTCCGTTACAATGGACGGTGTACTCCACGGCCCTGATCCGCCACAGTGGACGGTGTGCTCCGCGGCCCCGGTCCGTTACAATGGACGGTGTACTCCACGGCCCTGATCCGCCACAGTGGTCGGCTTGCTCGGCGACCCTGATCCACCACAGTAGATGATGTACTCCGCGGTCCTGATCCGCCGCAGTGGATGCTATGCTTCGCGGCCCTAGTCCGTCATAGTAGGTGTGCCCCACGGCCCCGGTCCACCACAGTGCACGGTGTACTTCGCGACCCTGGTTTGCCACAGTTGATGATGTACTCCGCGGCCCTGGTCCGCCACAGTGGACGGTGTGCTCCGCGGCTCCGGTCCGTTACGGTGAACCATGTGCTCCGCGGCACCGGTCCCCCAGAGTGGATGGTGTGCTTCGCGGCTCTGGTCCGCCATAGTAGAAGGTGTGCTCCACAGCCCGGGTCCGCCACAGTGGACGGTGTGCTCTGCGACCCTGGCCCGCCACAGTGGACGTCAGGGTCGAAAAAACTGGTTTTTCCTGGATTTTGCCATCCATAGCATTATCCTCTTCACAAAATTATCCTCCATGTTGTTTCCTCCATGTGTTTTCAATTTGGACGTCTGATGGTGTTGTTCGACAATTAATTGCCCCGTGGTAAAGTGCTCAAGATTCACCTGAAGCTTCAAAGTGAGATTCTGATGCCAAGGTTTGAGGGAAAATATCCTCTCCGTATTCCATCACTGAGAAATTGTCCTCTCCTCATCCAGGATTGCAAAGTATAAATCCAACCCTGGTAGACGGTGCGTTCTCCACGGCCCTGGTCAGTCACAGTGAACGGTGTGGGATTAGTCACGGCTTTGCATCATCTTTCCGAGCAGTTTTGTGTGCATTAGTTGTCACTTTCTCCGCATTCTACCGTTCACCTTACCATTAATAGGTACCAATGTCACCCATGCATTAATATTTCCCAATTCGTCACAGCCATTGAATCTGATTGAGACACAGCTGCTCTTGTTGTGCATTTCGATCGATGGATATTGATGCCATCAGAAAAGCAAATTTTGTCAGCAGCGAGACTGACTTACTTCCACTAGGGTAATGATTACAGGTACTGACAGCAGCGCGGCCAGAAATGCTTTTGGGTGCGGCACCCTTCTGGCCTTATTCGTGTCCCTCGCACCTATATGAAGACTCCTTACGTCTGCCATGTGTTTCTAGTGTCCGACATTTTGCACCTCTTTATATTTGCTCTTTATCTTTATATGCTTTATATTTGCTTTATATAATAAGGTCCGGAAACACGAAGTCGGGTCATCTCGGATCATTGTTTGTTCACACAATGTCATGGTGTACTACTTCGGTGGCTCTAAAACCGAATTAAAATTTCAATTCACAAGGAACAGTAGCATTCGGCATAAGACGACATTGCGGCCGCAATGTCGCCAAGGCAGCGGACGCGCACAAAATCCAACTCCACACACAAAACGGCAGTGTAAAATATCCATAATACTTGACCTGACCTAACACCATTGACCTTGTCACATATTTGAAAGCAGAATGTCTATATCATTCTTATATCATGTTCTGCACGAAAAGTTTTCCCCTTACTGCGATAAGAAGAGATAATTTGACCTGACCTCCGTTTAGTAACCTTGACCTTGATTGAAATTTTGGGAAAGCAGAGTTATTTGATTTGATGAAAGAACAGTATGATCTGGATTTGGTGCTGCTATGCTGCAATTACTGCGAATGGTGGCATTTTGGAGATTTTGGAATATTATCCTCCTTGGTCCATCCCAAGTCAATTTCAAGGGGAATTAGAAATCAAATTGGTGAATGAGGTCAAGAAGGCAAATATGGTGGGGTCCAAGCGCCACCAAAGGTATAGAAAAATCCGCACTACCTTTTGGAAGGAAAGGATTACAAGTACTAACAGGGTTGCAGTGAAAATGCTCCTGTTGCGACACACCTGGTGCGGGGCCCATTCCAATTCCACCGATTTGAAAACTGTTTTGAATTCTGACATTATTCCTACTTTCCGAAGTTTTGTACTTTTTATTTCCGACTCTAGCAAAGAAACCATTCGAGCCGACACATTCATTTCAAAACCGTCGGATGGCACTTCTGGGAATCTCCTGGGCTGACCTTTTCGGACTCCTTGGCCGTGACCGGAAAGGCATGTACCCAGTGTGTCCTACTCTTGCTCTTGGCTGCGCCATTGGGTACGGGCGAGTCCACTGTATGACACTGTAGTCGCATGCTATGACTGCTATGCTAAGTTTTTATGTCGACATGTGCTGTGTACTGCTCTTTTGCTTATGTGACTTCACCTGTTACTGGGCGATTTTGCTCGTTGGCGAGGATGCTGAATAAACATAAGCATACACATCGTCAAATAAAAAAAATCAGAATTATTGAGGTCTGAAAATATAGTGGGCGAAATCCGATGAGTTTTTGGTTGGTTGGTTGGGGGGGGGGAGGTTAAGTACGTTGACACTTCGCCCCCCCCCCCTCCAATGTTTTTCAAAAATTGACACCCCTGTATATATATATGCATATATGCTACCATATATGCGTATATATGCATAGGTGAGAGGTTCGACGCATATGGGTCGAGCCTCCAAGTGGCTATCTTAAGCCAAAAGAGTGCGCCGTGGTACTATAGGAGTCTGATGGTGGGTTCCACTTGCATTGTTCATTTCGTGATACCTCTACTCCCGATATATCGATCCGCACGTCTTCAGTGACACATATTTTTAGCAAATAATTTTCCTGCATCTACGCCTAAGCTTTTTCTTATTAAGATCGCGAACAAGGCTGCTTGATGGGATGCATTGGTAATAAGATTCGGGTGTTGTTAAAGTAGAGAGGGGGGGGGGGGCTATTCCAGTCGTCTCGTGCTATTTCATTTTCTGGACCGTCTTAGCTGTGTCCTCTCACTTGCAGGCGTTCTTACCCACCTCGGGGACATATGCTTCGTCCTGGTGCCTTCTCTTTTCAGGTTAGGACCTCGTCTCATTAGCAGGAATCCTCCGTGCTGGGCTTGGGCCTTCCCTTGTGTCCCGCGGGCCTCTTGTACCATATTAGGAGCCTCCTGCGCCGCCTTGCGGGTCTGGTCTAACTTATTGGAGGTCCCTATCCGTTTTGATGCCCTGCCGTTCATGTTAGGGGCTTCCTGTACCGGTTTAGGGGCCTCGCCGTATTTCCTGGGATCATTTTTCCCGTTTTGTAGCCTCCTGTAGCAAATTGGAGGCCTCCCGCACCAACTTACGGGCCTCATCTCGTTCCTGGAAGCCTCCTGGCCCGTCTTGTGAGGGGGGCCTCCTGAGCTAGCCTGGCCACTTGGTATGCAACAGCTGTGTCAACGCTGACCGAGTGATTGACACGCGTGGGCAGAGGGCTATTATAGGCAGCTTCTATTGTGCCACCAGACATCTGGCACACATGGTCTCCTTCCGGTGAATATGCACACTGTCTGTACGTTCGGCACAGCACGCCTCTGTGTGCCCGTAGTCTGACCTCACACATCGGCCAGCTTCGGCTGCTGTCCGTGCGCACGGCCCCTGGCTGGGTCGTGACTAGCGACACCACTTCGTGACCTTCCCGTGACCACCTGGTGACCGTGGCGTGACATCTTCCCCGGCTGCCAGGTCAAGAGGTCGCCAAATAGAGCGCTCTGCGCGGCCGGGCCCGGCAATCAGAACATTTCGGCGGCTGCTGACGCTGCCCCTCCTCGCCGCTGAGTTGGCGGCAGCAAAAACAAAGCGCGGCCGCCACAAAGAACCAACCGAGTCAAATTTGTCCGAGATGCTGAGCCGCACATTACACAAAGTTAGAAGTACATCGGTGTAATGACTCTAGCCAGCGCTAATTCTACCATTTGTCTTCGGTCCGAATACTAATGAACTGCTTCAGCCGTGGGCCCTGTTCTGCAATCAGGCAGCGGTTGAGTCGACATGATGTTCATTAAAACAGCGGAGAAGTAATCCACTTGGTGCCCATCCTGGCTTGAATATCCGAGAAAAAGTCGTAAATCATCGGTGAACACATTACTGAGCTGTTTGGGTCGTTTCCGAGCTCGGGAACACTCAGTAAATGCCAGGCCCGCCAGGTAATTAATGATTAAAGTTATTCACATATTGAACAAAGACAAAACATCGCAGAATATATTGAGAACGGTGGTGGTCTGTGCTCACGGTTGCCACAACAGCCGGTGGTGAACTCATCGTGCCGTAGCTGGAGCCAGGCCTGTGACCCCGCCCAGCTGGCCATTCTCACCTAGTCCTGACACGACTTACAACCGATGCATATTTTGTCCGGCCCACGATTCCAACAGCACATCGCCCATCCAAGCCGATGCAGCCGCACAGTCTGCACTCTGTCCGCGCTCAGTCCTCCCCCCCCTCCTCCCCCTCCTTCCCAGCCGGCAACATCAAACGCCTGTCGTCGGGCGGGCCTAATGTGGCGCTGTGGCCGGTATCCGAGGTATCTGTCGCCGTCCAGGCTGGGGAGTGTCGGTCGCGTAGCCAGCGAGCGGGTCACGCGAGCACGGCATCCCATTACGGTCGGACGGCAGAGGGACGACAGCGGCCTCGCAGAGTGTCACGGACGGCAGAGGGACGACAGCGGCTTCGCAGAGTGTCACGGACGGCAGGGAGACGACAGCGGCTTCGCAGAGTGTCACGGACGGCAGAGGGACGACAGCGGCCTCGCAGAGTGTCACGGACGGCAGAGGGACGACAGCGGCCTCGCAGAGTGTCACGGACGGCAGGGAGACGACAGCGGCTTCGCAGAGTGTCACGGACGGCAGAGGGACGACAGCGGCCTCGCAGAGTGTCACGGACGGCAGGGAGACGACAGCGGCTTCGCAGAGTGTCACGGACGGCAGGGAGACGACAGCGGCTTCGCAGAGTGTCACGGGCGCGACGACACAGATAACGCAGCCAGTCACCGGTGAGACGACAGCGGCTTCGCAGAGTGTCACGGCCGCGACGACACAGATAACGCAGCCAGTCACGGGCGCGACGACACAGATAACGCAGCCAGTCACCGGTGAGACGACAGCGGCTTCGCAGAGTGTCACGGGCGCGACGACACAGATAACGCAGCCAGTCACCGGTGAGACGACTGGGATAATGCAGAGGGTCACGGGTGAGACGACTGGGATAATGCAGAGGGTCACGGGCGAGACGACTGGGATAATGCAGAGGGTCACGGGTGAGACGACTGGGATAATACAAAGGGTCACGGGTGAGACGACTGGGATAATGCAGAGGGTCACGGGCGAGACGACTGGGATAATGCAGAGGGTCACGGGTGAGACGACTGGGATAATACAGAGGGTCACGGGTGAGACGACTGGGATAATGCAGAGGGTCACGAGCGAGACGACTGGAATAATACAGAGGGTCACCGGTGAGACGACTGGGATAATGCAGAGGGTCACGGGTGAGACGACTGGGATAATGCAGAGGGTCACGAGCGAGACGACTGGGATAGCGCAGGGAGTCACGGGTGAGACGACTGGGATAATGCAGAGGGTCACGGGTGAGACGACTGGGATAATGCAGAGGGTCACGAGCGAGACGACTGGGATAGCGCAGGGAGTCACGGGTGAGACGACTGGGATAATACAGAGGGTCACGGGCGAGACGACTGGGATAGCGCAGGGAGTCACAGGCGAGACGACTGGGATAACGCAGAAGGTCACGGGAGAGAGGACAGCGATAACACAGAAGGTGATAAGAGGGACGACAGAGATAATGCAGAAGGTCACGGGAGAGAGGACAGCGATCACGCAGAGGATCACGGGAGAGAGGATAGCGATAACACAGAAGGTGATATGAGGGACGACAGAGATAATGCAGGCCACGGGAGAGACGATAGGGATAAAGGGGAGTGTTACGGGCCGTGAAGAGAGGACAGGAACTCGGCACAAGGTCACGTGATGCCATCAGCGCGGGCCTGCACTCTGCACCTGGGTGTTTTCTGCGTTGGCTATGCGTCCTGTTTACTGGTTACTGACATGGTAGGGCGGGTCATACTCCGGTGCCAAAATGAATTTGAAGGAAATTTTAACACGAGGGGTGTCTAAATGATGTAGTTGTTCATGAGGAATTCAAATGTGAGTTCATTTTTTCGATAGGATAATTATACCATACATCAGTCATGTAGTTCTAAATCGCAACTTTTATCCCTTCGAGTCCCTTTTTAAGATATTGGAAGACGTAAGGGAATCATGTATATTAACAAAGTCAAACCAAGTTTACATCTTTATTAACAGGTGAACTGCAGGCATATCACTGGGTACAATTACCAGGAACAATTCGTGCCTTCCTGAACTTACCAGGTTGCACAAGTCCTGCTTTGACTAATTCTTGGACATCAGCCTCCTGCTGGTCTCATGAACCCTGATCCCTTCATGCCACTCTTCATGTGCGAAGTGCTTAGCAGAAGCATCAGTCACCATTTTAACAACTCTCAATAAGTCGTGTGTGGCAAGGCCAGCTGAGCACCTCCATGGGGTGTTGATGAAGTTCTTCATCTCTGAGTTGCTTAGGGGGCAGATGAGAGTTGGCTCTGACACAACATCTGACCAGCTGATCAAGTCGACAATGCTGAAAGCGTCACGATTGATGCCAGGTGCCCTGCTGGTTCTGACATAGAGGTCACTCAGCTGAGTGTCTGGGCCCTCCTCTTCCCTGATGGCGACTTTCTCCACCCCCTCAATCCTCTCCTTTTGATCCTCAGAGCACAGCAGTGTTTGGATTATGGCTTCACTGTGGGCATGCCAAGCAGATACTCCCACAGTCGGCATCATAAGGTCCAGCACCTCCTTCCCTTGGGACTTGAGGAAGTCCAGCTGAAACAGGATGTGTCTAGGCCCTTGGATCCAGGAGTGCTTGACCTTCACAGTGAACCAACATGGATAGTGTAGTCCAATGATGAATTGCACAATGAATTGCAGATTATTCAAGTTCTTTCCTTGAAGTTCGTGCTTTGACACCCAGAGCATGAGAAGTCTGCTCGTTGTAATGAACCAACGGCTGTGGTTCACTGGTCCAATCTCCAACAGGGCCAACCATGCAGGAAGCACTCTATCCCTGACTGCACAGGCAATCTTAGAGCCATAGTGTTGATCAGTTGAGAGATCTTTAACCTTGTTAGGCAGCTTGATCAGTGAAGGGCCAGCAGAGATCCGGGAAGTTTGGATTGATATCCAAGTATGTAGCAGAATCAAGGAGCTTTCCTATTGGCTCGGAAAATTTGTTGTTTGACAGAGTATGGGCATCATGGTCAACATCGAGACGGCGCAAGGGAAGTTCAACAGTGTGCAGGCTGCACACCAACCAGACCAGCTTTCTCTCCAGGTGCAGCTCCAGCTTCCGCATTACTTCAGCATTCACATCAATGTTCACATTTGTTGGGTCTCCTCCAATGGCCCACAAGGTCTTATTAAAGCCTCTGTCTTTCAGGCAGGAAAACAGGACCTTGGCAATCTACTCAGCATGCAACTCCTCTTCAGTTCCTTTCTCTGAGGTAAAGTGGAGCAGATAATAGCCGCCAGGTGCACTAGCAATATCATATTGTTTTCCTCTGATTTGTGCAGGAAAAGATTGGTCACTGCTCTCAGCTTCCATCAAATCCATCACCACACTGATCAGATCAATCCGCCCATTAAGGAGGATGCACGATTGAATCTCATCACAGTTGTTCTGTACCTTCGCTGCAGGCTCACGGGAAATTTTAGGGAAGAGCCCAACTTCGGGGACAAAGCCATCCTCAGCACCACTTCTCCCCAACCCCAGATCCCAGCCCTGGCAGATCAGGGCTTCCCATTTGGTGGGATACTTTACGTCCAGCCTTCTCTTTTTTCCCCTTGATGAAGGCAAGATCTCTCACAGGAAACTTTTCTCTCTACTACATGAGCAGTTAATGTGGGCTTGGATGACACAACTGGTAATTTGACACTTGCAAGTCAAAATATCAAATACCATGTCTAACTTGACTACGAACCTCTCTTTGGCATCAAGTTTGCCCTTCCCAAGAGAACACTGCACTGCCGAATTCCAGACCTCAATGAGGTTGGACATGATCACATTTTCATTGATAACAGGTGGCCTGAAAAGAGCATTAGCTTTGCCCCACTGACAAATCAGACCAGGTAGATGTCACTCACAACCTGGTCCACTGAGTAGTTCTCCTGTCATCTTCACCCTCAAGTGTCTCCCTCAAGTAGATGCCATGCCCCAGGATATCCCTCCCAGTTGGCGGTTCAGATACGAACAGCTTCAACCCATTGCCAAAAAAGATTACCCAGATGAGGACTTGATGTCTTCCTTGTTCTGACTTGAAAGATTTATTTAACTAGTTGATAACTCAACACAATATATCATGAAATGTTAATGCAGTTCGCACTTATTCCATCCCTTCCCTCCTGGAACAAAATGTTGGACTGGACTCCCCCCCCCCCAAACCACAGACCACACAGAGCGACCAGTAGTGACTTCTCTTGTATATTGCGCCACAAATATCCCCGCACAACTTATAATTTATTCACCAAGAATTTATGCGCCTCAGAGCGTCGCCAGCGTCAATTGTAAAAATTGAATATGCTAAGTCATTTAAATTTCGATTTTCACTCGATAAACCTCCTCAAAAGACCGATATTATGATTATTGCTGAGCTAGATGGGACAAGAAACCAAATTCAATTCAACCGGGAAAATAGCAAGATAATCCCAAATTTTACAATATTCAACTGCAAATTGATGTAGGTTATAGTTATCAGAATTAAAAATTAAAGTCAGATTTGTGTTCCACACCAAACTACATTATTTGAACACCCATCGCAATTGATTTATAAACAAATAAAAAGTATGACCCACCCTACTGACATGGTAACCAATGGGTAAGAATTCTTACAATGGGTAAGAATGATTTGACTGAAGGCATGTCATCTGTATCCAGATGTGCTGAAGACATGTCATCTCTGTCTAGATATGCTGAAGACATGGTATATGCATCTAGATGTGCTGAATATATGACATCTGTATCCAGCTGTGCTGAGTACATGGCATCTGTATCTTGATGTGGAGAAGACATAGCATGTGTATCCAGATGTGCTGAAGACATAGCATCCGCACCCAGATGTGCTGAAGACATGACATGTGTATCCAGATGCGCTGAAGACATGGCATGTGTATCCAGATGTGCTGAAGACGTGGCATCTGTACCTATATGTGCTGGAAATATGGCATCTGTACCTAGATATGGTGAGGACATGGCATCTGTAACCAGATGTGCTGAAGACATGGCATGTGTATCCAGATGTGCTGAAGACGTGGCATCTGTACCTATATGTGCTGGAAATATGGCATCTGTACCTAGATATGGTGAGGACATGGCATCTGTAACCAGATGTGCTGAAGACATGGCATGTGTATCCAGATGTGCTGAAGACGTGGCATCTGTACCTATATGTGCTGGAAATATGGCATCTGTACCTAGATATGGTGCAGACAAGGCATCTGTAACCAGAAGTGCTGAAGACGTGGCATCTGTACCTATATGTGCTGAAGACATGACATCTGTGACCAGATGTGCTGAAGGCACAGCACCTACATCCAGATGTGCTGAAATGTGAGCATCTGTAAGCGATTCCATGCCGTCATATTGACCTGACCTGAGGTGCCCTCGGCTTAAGTTTTCCTGAGGAGTAGCCTAGTTGTTGATCTGAAGGCATCCAAACTTTGAGCTCACTAGCGGCAACAATTCCGGATCTGTTGAAAATGAATCAAAGAGGTGCACATGAATGAACACAACGAAACAACATGAATTGAATGAATGGAATGAATGAATGAATGAATGAATCCAACATGAATTGACACAACGATTATCTAAAAAATGAATAAAAAGCGGAGTTTTCCAACGTTCACTAGCTGTTCATATGACAATTTCCCATGTGATTTCTTCACGGATGAGGTGTTCCTCACACAGCCAGCAGTCAGTGCCTGCATCGGAAGGGTACGCCTCGAGCTGCCGACCACTTTTTATTGCACACCACCTTGGATAGTTAATTTATTGTCAGCAGTCACTGAGTAGGTTTCGATGTCCTCTCCACTCGGTCGGAATCAACAATGGCCGGCTGGCTGACAGCGGTTGCCCGTGAGCGGATAATCGCTGCGGCCATCTCCTGTTTGCCGCGCACACTGATGGGAGAATAACGTGAGCGGTGGCCGAGCGGGCGGCCTTCGCCGCTCCGAACCGGCACACCTGCGAGAGGATCTCCACTCGCTAACGAGCCATCACAGTATAAACAGGTGCGCACGTCCTCGGGCCATGGACGAAATACCCGAGGAGAGAGGTCCAGTGGTGTGGGGTACCGATACAGGTACAGATGCACAGGAGAGACGTCCCAGGGGTACAGATGCACAGGGAGAGACGTCCCAGGGGTACAGATACGGATACACAGGGAGAGACGTCCCAGGGGTACATATACGGATACACAGGGAGAGACGTCCCAGGGGTACAGATACGGATACACAGGGAGAGACGTCCCAGGGGTACAGATACGGATACACAGGGAGAGACGTCCCAGGGGTACAGATACGGATACACAGGGAGAGACGTCCCAGGGGTACATATACGGATACACAGGGAGAGACGTCCCAGGGGTACAGATACGGATGCACAGGGAGAGATGTCCCAGGGATACAGGTACAGATGCACAGGGAGAGACGTCCCAGGGGTACATATACGGATACACAGGGAGAGACGTCCCAGGGGTACATATACGGATACACAGGGAGAGACGTCCCAGGGGTACAGATACGGATGCACAGGGAGAGATGTCCCAGGGATACAGGTACAGATGCACAGGGAGAGACGTCCCAGGGGTACATATACGGATGCACAGGGAGAGATGTCCCAGGGGTACATATACGGATGCACAGGGAGAGATGTCCCAGGGATACAGGTACAGATGCACAGGGAGAGACGTCCCAGGGGTACATATACGGATACACAGGGAGAGACGTCCCAGGGGTACATATACGGATACACAGGGAGAGACGTCCCAGGGGTACAGATACGGATGCACAGGGAGAGATGTCCCAGGGATACAGGTACAGATGCGGATACACAGGGGTACAGATGCGGATACACAGGGAGAGACGTCCCAGGGGTACAGATACAGATGCACAGGGAGTGACGTCTAAGGGATACAGATACGGATACACAGGGAGTGACGCCCCAGGGGTACAAATTCCGATGCACAGTGAGATACATCCCAGATGTACAGATACGGATGCACTGGGAAAGAAGTCCAAGGGGCACAGTAACCAGACTTGTGCTCGACTCAAATTTGTTGGGTCGACTCACATTTGACTCATAGATCTTGAGATCCGATTCAACTCATGATTCAGAGCAGGCCAAAATTATTTGATTCGACTAAATTCAGACTCAGAGCTCACAAAGAATGATTCGACTCACGACTCAAACAGAAATTTGAATCGATTCAGATCCGACTCAATGGTATCAGACTAATAAGCCATGTGATTCAGTGTGCACTGCCCACACATTATTTATATATATACACATATATAATGTGAGGTGAAAACAAAGTTATAGCAAAAATAATTTATTCGACCGACAGTTTTATGTCAACGCATCTTCATCTGTGTTAATTAAAGAAGGGAATTAGTATTTATTTAGACACCAACGAAGATGCTCTAACTTCGAAACATCTGTTGAATATATTATTTTTGCTATAACTTTGTATTCACCTCACGTTATTTATCATCCGTCATGCACTGTAATGGTTGGTATATAGGATATATACAGATAAATGCATGTGCATGTGCGTTTAGTAATTGACTCAAAAACATTAACGAGATGAATGGTTGTCAATGCATATGCAAAGCAATGAGTGCATAATACTTCAATCCACATCAGCATGATACACAACCTGAATCATATATACCTGCCACACATCACCTAACTTCAACATAGCACCCAGGTCCTGCACTGCAATAGGTATCCGCACATAATAAAATTGTGTTGGTTTGTTGCCCCCACGAAGTTGGTTTCGTAGCGGGCTTGAAGGTTTCCCTTCACCATTGGTTTACACACAATTTTGCCAACTTTCTCTACACTATCTTGCATATTTTATGGCAATATAGGGTACTTTTACGTATTCTAATTGAAAGACCTATTCTTTAGCTTCAGCAAAGGGTATCCGAAATGACCCAGTAATAATCGTCCTGCTTAACACTGTGCTCTTTCCAGCAGGCTCACCATCAAGCGCCTCCAAAATAAAGGGATTGTTCCCGATATTGGTAGGCTCCCTCTACCTCCATTTTACGTGTTCAAGTTGTCACCCTCGTTCAAGAGCGGAAGAAAGGACAGTCATGGGGGCTAAGTGCGCCATAGCTTCTTCTCCCCAGTGGCAGGAGTTTCAGTCGAGTTGCAAGTTTCAGGAGGGCATTCCTAGATCACAATGGTGTTGTACATAAATGTTGAATTATGCATGTATCATCAATAATCCATGCAAGATTCATCAAGGAAGAATGCATCATGCCCTGGGTCTAGCTGGCCTAGAAAAAAACTGTTTTCAACAACTGCTGTATGTCAGTGTAGGTAGGTAGGTACATGCTTGGGAAAAATAGGCTGATCCTAGATTTTTGGGATCCCGAACATTATCGTCTCCAGAAAATTATTTCTTGTTTTCTCATCTGGAGGTTGAATTTCCGGTATAATTGGAGATGAAGGTAAATTTTGATTCTTTGAAATTTTTATTTTGAATAGAAGGTATTTTAACGTAAAAATGACGATGCGACCACTCATTTTCTCCGCAAATGATTACTTTTCAGTTGGCAAAGAAATAAACGATCAAAATCTTCACTCTACAAATATAGCACATCGCGTATAATTATCCGTGCCTGGTGTGTCATAGACGTGATAAAGAAGAAATCCAACACTTCATGCACTCGATTTAATACTCTTTGACATCGAAAACTTTATGTTTCTGCCTCAATTCGACATTTATTTCCGATAATTTATACTCCCAAACCGACGCGTCCACAACGCGACGAATGCCGGAAATTCCTTGCGATCCTGTAATCGTCAAGGGCAGTGCTGTCCAACAAATCCTCGAAGGTTTAGTATGTATATTTACTAAGAGAGGAGGTGTGTTTAGTAAGAACATTTACTAAACTTCTAGAAGTTTGGTAGGTATTTTAACTAAATTACCTATACAATGTTGCATATATTTGATGACGTCATGGCCGACAAATTTGCTTCGGAGGATGCTGGTTTTCCGGTTAGGTTAGGTTAGGATAGGTTAGACTCACCTGGTGAGCAGAATACAAATATATTTGCTAGGAAGCAAATTAAAGTGATCATTGCGTATGATTTGAGAAAAGTATTCTGCAACCAAATTGATACCATATTTTAAAGAACTTTGAATGACGTCATGCGGGCTTGAAGGAAAACTTCGATCTACCTTCTAGTAAAGGTGCCTTGGGTTTGTTATTTGTCACACGCACAGGTTTGTTATTTGTCACACAAACCAACGCAATTTTATTCAGTGCAGATGCCTGTTGCAGTGCAGGGCCGTTTCGGTTCCATATTCTTTTTCACAATCACATCCCATTTCTGTGTTGTGTTCTTGGCACTAGGATTGACTCATGCATGATACTGATTGTGATTACCAAGCTTAACATTAATACTTATTTGTAGTGATTGTTATCCGTTTTTGGTAAATAACTTAAGTAGGTACCCCTCATTCTTTACTCACTGGCAGCTGATAAGTTGACAATTGTAATGCTAAGCATGAATAATTATACTGTGCTTTTACTCCCTACTTTGTGTCATGGCATACTATTCACAAAGATACATGCTTTATATCATTTGTTCATTACTTGCATTTGAGTCACAAGACTCAAATGACTCATTGTGATTCAAATGATTGACTCGTGATTCAACTCATTTTTTAAAAAGAAAGATGTGATTCAACTCACGACTCAAGATATGTTTTGGGTGAAATAATCGATTCAACTCGCGATTCATCCAAAAACGATTGATTCATGAGTCGATTCTTGATTCAACTCGAGTCGAGCACAAGTCTGACAGTAACATATATGGATCTTTCCCTTTTTTCCTTTCTTTTTTTTGTTGCTGAGTGCTTAATGCCAATCATCGTGGTGGGGGAATTTACTCTACCGGCTAATCGTTGTCCGGGCAATGCAAAGTTACGCTAAGGGTTTAAAAGGGCAATGAGGAGAAAGCTAATCCGGCTCATGAGTGTCCGGTGACAACAATAAAACTGGTGTAGAGAGGAC
Organism: Ashinkailepas kermadecensis; assembly: GCA_034440615.1. NCBI lineage: Eukaryota > Metazoa > Arthropoda > Thecostraca > Neolepadidae > Ashinkailepas > Ashinkailepas kermadecensis. The sequence goes on along the minus strand of JAOTOM010000896.1, from coordinate 19,208 downwards.
AGCAAACCCACCAACGGAAAGGACACCGCCAGGGTTGATCAGACCGGGTGTTTGTCGGACGCAAGCGGTACACATCCCTGCTGTGCTGCGTCGCTGCCATTACCTGCGATACCCCGGGCTGACATATCTATCTGTCACCATCTATGTCTCGTCTCTGTCTGAGACAGAGACAGAGACAGAGACAGAGACGAGACAGAGACAGAGACGGGACGGTGACAGGGACAGTGACAGTGACAGTGACAGTGACAGGGACAGTGACAGCGACAGTGACAGGGACAGTGACAGCGACAGGGACAGTGACAGTGACAGGGACAGTGACAGTGACAGTGACAGTGACAGTGACAGTGACAGTGACAGTGACAGTGACAATGACAGTGACAGTGACAGTGACAGAGACAGATGGTGAGTTCCACGACAGATCGACCAATGCACATACATTTTGATTGAGACCGAAATTTGCTGACAGCTCTGAATACGGCTGCACAATTTTCAGCCCGATTCGGCCAACAGTTTTTGAGCTATAGCCTCCGGCATTATTTTAGGTCCAATAACATGGGTTGGTTTGCCGATGAATATCTCATCAATCAAAAGTGGGAAGGGTGGCAAATTATATATATTTCGGAAGCAAAAGGACTAACTGGAACATTCCCGAAATAAAATATCAGTACTTTCTACATTTGACCTCATGACCTCGTGACCTCGTGACCTCGTGACCTCGTGACCTCGTGACATCGTGACCTCGTGACATCGTGACCTCGTGACCTCCCGTGACCCCTAGCCCATCGGAATTGACAAATTTGACGGAGGATATAAACGTGGGCATGATTTCGCTGATCAAACAAAAAATAAGAAAAATCCGTTTTTCTTATAAATATCCGATATGGCCATCCGCTCTTCATGACATTTTACGATTTTGGGTTTCTAGGTAGGACGGATTTCGTGTAAGCTTTCTTCCATTGGAAAACTATATGAGGTAGAACAATGGCATACAGACATGATTGGAAAACGTTTTTCGAAGAACACCTTTATACCTATTTAATGTAGATATCATAGCTTCCCCTAAAAACCATGACGAACTTCAAGGTCACTAGTTACCGATAGGCCACCCATTGGTTTATTTATGCGTAGCGACGCAATTGTACTTCGGAACAACTGCTACGTATTGCATAACATAAAACATGGAATCAACACAACCCGATCCTAATAAATCAGGTTATATTACCTACACATTGCATCTGACGTGGAAGGTAGGTACCCATAACAAACATGAGGATCACTTTGTGTCAGCGATGAAGTGTTGGGCAGGTTTGTCATTTTGTGCTGAAGAAAATGCATTGCGTCTCTGTGGACTGCTGATGACTATGTGTTAAACGCGAATACAAGTCGAGGTGTTTGTCTCGCGTATGTCTTCCCTTCCGCCCCATCCGCACTTCGTGAATATATCCGTACTCCCCATCCGTACATAGCTCAATACTCTCAAGCCTGGTGGCCGTTCCGAGGGAGATAAAGGCGCCGGCGTTGATGACGGCGGACAATAGAGGGGTTGACATCGGGAAGGAAACGATAACAGGCTTGGCAGAGCCGGAGCAGTGTACGAATCAGGTTTCTAAAACGCCAGGTGGAAAGAGGTCGGGGCGATTTTTCTTGGACGTACATAAACGCTACAAGCAATCGTAATAATCACTGTGTCGATTCTTATCGTCGCCATACAAAGCGAATAACAACACAAAATGTTGCTGAAGTATCGGTAAGCCCCATTGAAAACGTGAGCATCCTCACATTACCAGAGGTGTGGCCTTGTGTGTTAAATTTCCAATTTGAAAAGCGAATATGATCAGACTGCATCGTTGTCATGCTTGATGGCCTCAGTACGTGTTGTAAATAACCACCAGATGTACGGAAGTAAAATTACGGCGCTACACGGAAATAAGCTAATACACTATGGTGAATATAAAATGTTCAACCTTGTTAAGGAAGCTACAAGAGCGCATTGGAGAGCTACAAATGTGTAAGTTGGAAAAATAAGTTCACATCATCTGACGTTTATTTCGTTGCTCTATCCCATCGTTTTTCGATTGTGCACTGCTTAGTGTAGTGCAGTAATGTGCAATAATGTGCATTATGCAGGAAGTGCCCAAAACGTGTACAATGAAACCACAGGAAGCTTGTGAAAATGTTCACGTTTTCCGGGACACGCTATGCATACCGTGGCAAAAACGCCTGTGTTTGCATTACGATAGGGTCCATGATGGACGTACGACTGTTCGTCCACGCAAATGATACCTGCAGGTAGAATGAAGGCATAATTGTACTCCTTGGTGCGAGGCCAGCATGATCAGATGTTTAAATTACCAGACCATCCAATGTTCCGAAGTAAAATTATGTCGTCACACGTAGATAAGCCTATGGATGACCTATCGGTAATACCTTCTGACCGGCGCGCCGGTCAGAAGGTATTATCATGGTACCTTGGACACCGCGGACTGCCACCGCCGATATCACGCTTCACTGTCAGTGCGTCACGTATTGATTGCCTGTAGCCGAGTCACCCATGAGGGAAGGTGTCACTTTGGACGTACCTTTCTCTCCCTTAGGGAAGCATTAGGGGACCAGTTATCAATTGATTAATCGGGACGGCTCTTCCGCTTCCTATCAGAAATCAAGTTTTCTTTCATTTATGCTCCTCATTAACTCGCTTTTACATCTGACAAAATGAGGATCGTAGCAAGGCATGTCATACGTATATCGACCCCTTCACATGCAGTTGTCTGATCGACTGACCTTCGTGCATATTCCATTGTTTGACTGATGATGATATGGGCGCTGCATGATCAACGCAGTCGAAGTGCCCATAATCTCCAATACCCAACCTATCGGTAATGGGTGACGTTGAACTTTGTGAAGTTTATGGAGGCAAACTATAAGACTTACATCAATAAGTTTGTAATATTTTTCGTCACGAAACGTTTTTATATTACCACTTTTTATTTCATTGTTCGATCCCCGGTAGTATTCCAATGGGAGACAACTTACCCCAAATCCGTCCGTTCCGAAAAACGGAAAGTCATAAAAACCATCGAGAACGGACGCCTATGTGAGATATATAAAAACAAGGCGCATTTTTTTATATTGCAGACAAATCATGCCCGTTTGTATTTCTGCCATCAAATTTATCAATTTCAATGGGCTATGGATCACAGAAGGTCACGAGGTTACAAGGTCATGGGGTCAAGAGGTCAAACGTGATAAATGTTGATATTTTATCACGGATGTGTTTTCTTTCATATTTTTTTATTCTCAAAGATGCATAATATGTCCCACTTTCTCTTCATCGTCGATGAGATATCTATCGCCAAAGATACCCTTGTTGTGTGACCTCAAAATACTGCCGGAGGCTATAAGACCGAAACCGTTGGTCGGATCGGGCTAAACCTTGTTCGGGCGTGTTCAGAGGATAAGAAAATCCTGTACACAAATTTTGGTTCCAATACAAATTATGGGGTGTAAACTTTGAAAATACTTGGTCGGTCCGTCGTGGAACGCACCAGATATGTGTGTAGCTTCTTCAAAATGATTGGGAGAGTGGGGGTGGGGCACACCGGGATACAATATGTTATTGCCATTTAGGCATACAGTATACAATGGACGTCATTATTGGGAGTGTGGGGGTGGGGCACACCGGGATACAATATGTTATTGCCATTTAGGCATACAGTATACAATGGACGTCATTATTCATTTCAGCAGACGCCCAGCTCTAGAGATAATGCTGTGCAATTATGCACATATTATCGATGCGCGAGCAACCGTATTTGTATCCGTCTCCTTTGTATCCGTCTCCTTTGTATCTGTCTCCTTTGTATCCGTCTCCTTTGTGTCCGTCTCCTTTGTATCCGTCTCCTTTGTATCCGTCTCCTTTGTATCCGTCTCCTTTGTATCCGTCTCCTTTGTATCCGTCTCCTTTGTATTCGTCTCCTTTGCCACAAACGTTGCAATGTCTACCTGCGATGCAGTTTCTAGCGGAGGCATATCGGGCTTGATGCATGACATCTTGGAATAGAGGTACCAACTGGTCCATGGGGTGTGTGGTGCCGGCCCCAGAATGGTTCAGGAGTAAATGCGTTGAGAATCTGTTGCATTCCTGAAAAAGACATTTTGTTTCGTCACACCGCCAGCGTGGCTGTATTATCGTTCCCGAAATGGAGGCACACATCCAATATTGGGGAAGCAATGTTTTGTCCTCGAATGACGACCATGGGTTAGGGCGACTACCGGTCAAATGTGGCAAAGTGGAGGTCAATTCCCTGCCAGGCACAACTTTATGACCACTGTCAGCTGACAACTGACCAGGATGGGCCGACACTGTCAGCTGACAACTGACCAGGACGAGCTCACCCTGGCAGCTGACAGCTGATCAGAATAGGTCTACACTGGAAACTAGGGTTGAAGGATCGGCACATGTACGGCACAAAGCACTTAATCCAACCATACGGCCTTGAACTGTAGGTGAAATCGTGTGATCAGGTCAGGGCTATGAAACAAATAAATCCATGTTTAGCACAAATTCAGGTTACAGAAATATAATCCATGCCATCATAACATGAATGGACAATTGATGAGCAAGAAAAGAGGCAGACCACACTAACGCCACTTATGAGGCAGACCACACTAACGCCACTCATGAGGCAGACCACACTAACGCCACTTATGGTTATGATATGTAGTTTCGGGCCAGCTCTCTGCTCAAAACGCATAAAACTCATGTCATGAACCAGAGACAAAAATGTAGGTCAAAGCAGGTGATTGATACAAAGCAACGTCATGCTGTCTTGGAGGCCAAGCGTGTTTTATCTGTGGGAAAGTTGCTCTTGGATGACCCAGGTCTGATCATATTGCACAATGGGACATCACTGCAAGTAGCACGTAATGTGGTCAGGTCATGTATTCAAAACTGGGAGCTATCGTCTCCATTAGCTCTCAGCAGGGAGGTCGTTTTATGACAATGATTAGATTACCACCTGATCGAGACAGCTAAAAGCTTTTAATTGACGCCAATGGCTTCTGCTGTCATGCAAAGATCAAAGTTTGGCTTATGCACCGATGCACATTTCATAACGAAAAACTGTGCACATGGCATGTAGATATATGACTGCATTGTTTATGCAATATCTATGTCCCGTTTGATGGATTATATGACCCTGAATGAAAATATCCCACGCGAGTAGTAGTCAAAATAGCATTCCGATAAACTTCAGATCTCTACTTACCTCAGCGTCTTGAAGAAAGCATCCGGAACCCCTTGGTGAGGACTGCGCTTCATGCCTCGCCCAGGATGGGAACAGCTGAAGGGGAAAGACACGATGGGATTGCAATGTTGCTTGGTTGTTCATAAGCTTGCACAGGGTGAATTCAAACGACTGGAAAAGCGGTTGCTGTACGACGGCGACTAAGGGCACTTATAACACTTGTACATATTTGTCGCAAATAGATCCAGCTACCCACTGGCCGCTGATGGAAGCGTTAATGCCGCATCACCAGTGGCGGATCATGCCGTTCGGTTGGGAGAACAAGCCCATTTTTAGGCGTAAATGTGCATTGGTGCCTTGACCTTGTCGGTTTGCAGACCATTGGGGAGGCGGACCACGCCACCTGGGTGCGCCTATGCGTGAACATGCTGTTCATTTGCGCTACAACTCCGCACACTGTCGCCGGTTGCAATTTGTGTTCCTGATGTCTGACACACATGCGCGTGCAAACAGTTTTGCTTTTGCATTTCAGGAGGTGATCAGAGTTCACTAGAAAGACACGGAGGTTCCTTGCAGCTGCTGAACACAAAACAAAATAAGTATACTCAAGGAAATCGCAACACTAGTCGGGACTAGAACTGACGTTAGCTGGGTACCGTCATCGTGCTTTAGTGCATTGTTTCTTTTCTGGGGGAGTGGGGGGGGGGGCTTTGACACTAAGTCACTCGGCCTAAGGGGAAGGTTACTCTATCGACCGGATCAGCCACGACTCCCGGGCCCACGGGCACCCGCGGGGCGTCGAGTCGGATCCCACCGCAACCCAATCGACGAGGTCGAGCAAGTCGAGGTATGGAAAGGCCAGCGCCGAGCCAAGAATAGACCCGGGGTCCCGGGAGCCCGGCAAGTTCCAATACCTTTTGCACGACCGAGAATGAAGAGATTGCCTGGCTCATCGCGCAGACGAAAACAACATTTGTGCTCCCAGTAGCCTCTGAGGATGCACGTTGCCAGAAGCATTGTCATGTTTTGAGATTATATATTACAGAACATGCCATGTACATTGTGTGATCATCTGAACAGACATTTGGAGAACAATTGGACGGCAGGTCGCTAGAACTGTCGCGACCGAAGGGCGATGCGGAAGTCGGAGTGGAGTGGACAGCCGCGAGAGAAAGCTAGTTCTGCTGTCACCTGCCCCTTCGCCTCGACTCGACCTTGTATGTGTGCGTGCGGTGTGCGTTTAGCGTAATTTAATTAACGGGGAATTTCAGAAGATGAAAGAGGTACAACTCTATTTTCGGGAGAGGATGCCAGTTTTTACCAAGTTGAGTGACGTTCCATCTGCTAAAAGTGCAACGAGTATGCTAGCTATTTGTATGCTGCATGGTGGTGAACCGTTGCCATTGCATTTATCATGGAGGGTTGGGGGAATTTCTGAAAATTGGATGGGAAATTGAGATTATTGGAGAGCATGCTCAACATTGGAGGAGCATGTGCCCTCCCAAAGAGATGCCAACTTTGGATCTCTGTCCACCCCGTGGATTGGGACAGGGGCAGGGACAGAGACAGAGACAGAGGTAGAGATGGATTCAGAAATAGAGATGGAGATAGAGATAGGGATAGAGACAGACACAGAGTCAGGGACAGAGTCAGGGACAGAGACAGAGACAGAGATGGAGATGGAAATGGATTCAGAAATAGAGATGGAGATGGAAATGGATTCAGAAATAGAGATGAAGATAGAGATAGGGATAGAGACAGAGACAGAGATAGAGACAGCGACAGCGACAGAGACAAAGATAAAGACAAAGACGACAGAGATAGCTACAGAGGTAGAGACAGAGACAGACGGAGAGGGGGGGGGGGGGCTTCAGGGGCACAGGTACGTTTTGAAGTCACGAGCACAGATGTACCGGAGGAGAAGTACCCCGGGGCGCTATGCCCACTAAACTCAGTGTTGTGCCTGTTTCACCCCAGGCGCTATATCCAGGGGCACTATGCCTATTGCACACAGAGGCGCTATACCATGGGCACCATACCCAGGGGCAGGCACCCATGATACCCGGGAGCGTTATAACTAGGGGTGTCATGCCCAGTTGTGGTATACCCAGAGGCAGGACTTCCACTGGGGAGTTTTTACTGGGCGTCTGCATCTTATTGCGACTGCTGGATCATCATCAGAACCAACCAATCCCCCCAGCAGTGCTAAGACAGGCAGGGAATGTTCACTGGCACCCTCCACAGGCATCAACAAACCTGTCTAACCTTCATGGGCATCCAGCTCCGAGCAGACCTCACAATTTCTAACAAACATCACCAGCTCTCGGAATTCTCAGTAGAACTAGCGGGCTCTGTTTGCACCTAAGGACACCTCCCAAGCTTCAGGGGTACCTTCAGGAGTACCCAAGCTTCAGAGTTAGAAAGCCTTTAAAATTGAAAAGCCTGTTGAGGACGAGGAAGGGCCCTAAGAGCTGGAGAGGGCCCCTGACGATTGAAAATCGTCAACGTCGTCATCGTCGAGACCCTAAGAGCTAGCAATGGTTGCGAGGAATATTGACAGCCAGTTTCAGAACTGGCATGTTCTTGATGGCCGGAAAGGCTGTCTAGGACTGGGAAGGGTCCCTGAGGATTAGCAAGGGATCTAAGAACCTAGGCAAGGGGTCTGAAGGTTAGAGATGACTGGACCTTGATACCAGTCCAGTAGTCCAGTCCAGTCCTGCAATGAGCACTTGAAACTATAAAGTTCAATACAATGCACATATGCGGATTCAGATACGGAATATGGAGACATCAAAAAGTTTTTTGAAACCAAAATGTCCTCTCGAAGCATCAAGAGGGTAGTAGAGGGTGTGTTAGGACACACAGTATGAAAGCAAATAAGGGAGCTTGGTGTGCACAACTGGAAGCCAATGGACTACCGTGCGATCCCTAGAACCGCCTCAAGCACGAAGTTAATAATACACGCAAATACATAGATTGCAATGGATACTACTTTTATGAAATAAACTTCAAATAACTGTCGGTGGTAAAAAAAGTAATACAATAGGTGCCCCTGCCATTTTCAGCGCCCGAGTGGGCGCCGAGTGTGCTGCTAATAACCTCGTGCTCATTTCCAGCATTAATTATTCCTATGAATGTCACATATATTTTCAGAATCTGTTCTAGCTCAAAAATATGAGGGACATATGTCAAGCACCTTTAGTTTCCTTCCGCCTCGCGCACTGTAGATAACCTTCCTAATACGAGGATCTGGGACCGCTTCTGATAAGCCTTTTTTGACGGCATATCAATTGGAAGAAATTTCCCCTAAAAATCGTGACGCTGTGGCAAGCAGTTTGGAAGCGGCAAGCAAATGCTAACCGGGGGCGGGAGACAGAATCTGGCTCCACGCACGGAATATGCCGCTGTCTAAATCTGGTTACTGTAGCATTTTGCTAGCTCACTGTTCAATCCATTGTAATTAACTGCCGACAAACAAACGTTGAATTCCCACTACATTGCGCCCTGAATGCCACGTCTGTCTGCAATGATAGGGGCAGCGACGCTGCACGTGTCTTCACTCTGCCTCGCTTTTACCGTGGGCTTTGTTGCACCACGCCTCGACGGCCGGCAAAAACGCTGGCCGGCCGTCGGCCGCCGGCCATCTCCGGCCGGCCGGCGGCAATCCCATACAAATCCGCCGCTTACGACGATGGCATGTGCCGGTACGGGCCGGCGGCGGCCGCCTCCAGAGTCGACTGTGTTTGTGCCCGGCCGCCCGGCACGATCATTAGTCGCTATATCCTGGAGCATATGCATATTTCATGACGACGGCTTGCGCGGCGGCGGCAGCGCGCGCCGCCGTCGTCCACACGACTGCCGAGCGCCGTGGCCGTAATTGATAATTGAGAGAACGGCGGACGCCGCCGGCCGAGGCGGGCCGTAATGGAGATGAAGCGCACGGCCGACAGTTGGTCGCCGTCCTTCCCTGCGGCTGTCACCGGCGCAGCCAGATGCTGCCGGTGAGAGCACGGGCGAACGGCTTAGAACACGGGCGGACTGCTTAGAACTCGGGTGGATGGCTGAGAGGATAGGCCGAGCCCGATAGCTCAATGCATGGGTCGAGCACGAAGCCACTGAGAAGGAAACAAGTTTTGCGGGTTAGCCGAAGCCGACACGTATATTATTAGCCGCGTATTGACAGTGTATTTGTACATGAGCTGGAAGCGTTGTCACCGTGGAAGACGCACGACGGCGGCACCACCCGCTGGTCGTCGGCACCTCTCACACGTCACATGTGATCGCCAGCACATCTCACACCTCACATGAACACGCGTATCACAGATAATCGCCGCAGACTTGCGGCTGAGGCTTCTCCCCAGCGTGGCCCCGCGGCAGCTGCGCAGCAATGGCCGCGCCTCGGGCGGTGCGTCGACGCCGACACAAACTCAGAACCGCTGTGCAGAACAGGTCACCTTCAGTAGCCAGCTGACCGGACATCGGAGCATGTCGCCTTCAGCAGCCAGACGACCGGACATCATGAGAGCGTGACTAACTTATGGCCTCACAGAGCCTAGGAAGCACGTTAATGCGATGTCGCGCCATGCCGAACGGAAAACTGAGCTGCAGCCGGAAGATGAGTTTTCGTTTCCTGGAGTGTTCAGATCAAGAGAGGATGCAATACGTCACGGCTTGGAAGCGATTCCCTTGACGTCAGACATGTGCATTGTTACCAGGGCGACGGTCCGGTCACATTTACTGGTCGCGCCGTGAATTAATTTAATCCTTTCAAATCAGCCAAGCTCCACCTCTGCCAGTCGTGGAGCTTGCCACTTTGTGTTCACACGCACCACAAGCACGGCCTGGGCCCCCACGAACTTTTTCGGTGCCAGAAGCATGAAAAGTGCCTGAGAAAATTTCCTGGTAGCTGGGCCGGAGCCCTACTTAATTAGTGTTCGCAAACTTTCAGATGCGATATCGTGCTGCTGCTCTTGACACCTCTCTGCCGCCCGTGTTTTCGTACCTGCTGGTAATTCTAACAAAACTGTTTCTTGTGTGTTTGGTCCAGTTATCAGCCGGTCCGGTCATTTGGTCATCAGCCCCGAATGATTTGGTTATCGAATTTACCTGATTTGGATATCAGCCTCGAGTTATTTGGATATCGCTTGAAGTGATTTGGTTAGCAGCGTGTGTGTACGTCTGCCTCTATGCTCTGAAAAAAGAAAACTTGACTAGCCCTGCCTGTCTGATGCCCGAATCGAAGTTGCTCCGGATGGATGGAAGAAATGGAAGTTGGGAAGATGCTGAAGGTGCATTTCCAATCACAACTTTTTGGGTAAAAATGATGCCCATTTACCCAGGATGAAATGCCACAAGAGTATAGCGGGAGCGAAAGAAGGTACACATTATCACTATAACAGATAGCCATATTGGAACAAATCATGTCGGAATAAATTCATCATAAACACCTTAGGAACTCAGAAACACCACTGATAAAATCAGCGCCTCACATAAAACCTACAGGGCAGCACGTCCAGAAGCGTGGCAGCGCAGCACATTCAGGACCGTGGCAGCGCAGCAGGTTCAGGAGAGCGGCAGCGCAGCACGTTGAGGAGCGTGTCAGCGCAGCACGTCCAGGAGCGTGGCAGCGCAGCACATTCAGGAGCGCGGCAGCGCAGCACGTTCAGGACCGTGGCAGCGCAGCAGGTTCAGGAGAGCGGCAGCGCAAATACCACCCACCAACACAATCAAAAGGCAGCGTCGATTTAACACACGCACACTTATGGCTCAAATGACACACACGCAACACCTCAGAACACGCACTGTCGGTGGACAGTCTGCTCGGTGTACACACGCTGTCGGTGGACAGTCTGCTCGGTGTACACGCGCTGTCGGTGGACAGTCTGCTCGGTGGACAGTACAGTCCGCCTCAGACACGGCTGCCCGTGTGAACGTCAGCTATCACGACGCCCTCCAGGGGCGACGCGACATACTTGTGCGGCACACGGCGAGACACAGCCAGCAGGCGCTGCGCCGGTGCCGCCGCCGCCGCCGCCGCCGCCAACCGGAAGCGCCAGCGCACCAGCAGCGCCAGCCCGCAGCAGAAGCAGGCCAGCGCCAGCGCCGCCAGCAGCAGACCGACTGTCTGCAGGCGCGCGCGCGATCGCACGGCGGTCGGTCGGCCGGCCAGCGCCGAGCGCGGCACCTTGTGCATGTTCCTGCCGGCGACCGCGCTGTACGTGCTGATGACCAGCGGCACGGAGCGCACCGACTCGACCCCCTGCGTCGGCAACATCAGCTCCACCTGTCGGACGAGCAGGCGAGTGAGCGCACTAGCGCTGCCGGCGGACGGCCACGCAACTAGGCCTGTCGGCAAACAGAAACGTCGACACTAGCGCTACACGTGGAGACTTAGTAAACTACCCGCCACTGTGGTGGTCCTCGGAAAAGTCGGGCACGGGCCACCTGGCCCTAATTATGACTCTATTTTAGCGCCGATGTATATTTGGTTGCAGCGGTTAAAGTGTCGTAATGTCCACTACCCGCTGGTCACCCATCTACGGTGAATCAAACTAACGCAAATAATCACACTTTTACATTACACTTCTACATCGTACAATGGCGATTTATCGCACTGCCGCATCATTGCTCGCTGCAAAATTTAATAACGCCAATTAGGATGCAGTTACGGCGGGCTGTGCCGGCCCGGAGTGCGGCCATAACTCGAGCGGCGGCGCACAGTGGGACAGGCCGCGCGCCCGCTGGCCACACAGCCGGCGCCAGCTCCCGCCGCTTCACGGCCGACACGGCGCCGCTAAAACGGCCAATGGCTCATTCTGGTGCGCCTACACCGCGCTGCGCCAGCAGCGAGCTGTGGCGATTGCGGCGCAGGTGCGGCCGCACGTGCGCCGCACACAGCGCGCAGCAGCCGCTAACGAGCGCGGCTTTTTCGGCGCGGACGCGGCCAACGCACCGGCAGAGGGCAAAAACCTCGGCAGAGCAGTTAGTGCGCGGGCCAACGGACCGATGTAGCTGAAGCGCCGCCGGCGTCGCAACACACCCACGGCCATGTGCGGGCAATAAATCGCTTCTGAGAGCCGCTTCTGACGTGCGCGGCCAGATCGTTCGTCCAGTGTTGCAGTCTGTTGCCAGGAATGCATTGTACTGCACACTGCTGATCGAGCGCGGCCAGATCGTTCGTCCAGTGTTGCAGTCTGTTGCCAGGAATGCATTGTACTGCACACTGCTGGTCGAGCCGCACCCATTACACACTTCTAACTATTTAACAAAGAACACCACACCGGCCTGCCCTGCATGCATGCTGACATGCTGGTGCTGTCGAAAATATACGTTACATTCATTATTTATCTTATTTATATTAATGGTTTACTTGCATTAATAATTAATTATATATATATATGTGTGTGTGTGTGTTTTTGTTGTAATTATATATTTATTAATTATTTTGCAGGAGAAATGTACGACTGCGCCAATGCACCACAGCGTATGCACCATACCATGAGCCAAGAGGAGAGCCGGGTCTGATGACGTCGCTGAGCTGACCTGTATGTTGTATATGGACTCTGGCCAGAGGCTGAGGGTCACCGAGGTGATGTCGGTGTAGAGGTGGCCTTTGATGCCGCCGCCGCTGACCTCCCAGGTGACCAGGTACTCGGCCGGCCCGAGCGTCTGCCGCTCCCAGCTGACCTCCGCCAGCACCATGTTGTCGTCCCGAGCGACCGACACCGTCTCCAGCAGCCAGGCGCCTGGGATCTGTCGCACAGAGGTTGTCACACACAGTGGGCGGCTGTCACGAACAGGGGGATGTCGCCGAGGGGGCGATCATCACACACAGTGGGCGGCTGTCACGAACAGGGGGTTGTCGTCGAGGGGGCGATCATCACACACAGTGGGCGGCTGTCACGAACAGTGGGATGTCGCCGAGGGGCGATCATCACACACAGTGGGCGGCTGTCACGAACAGGGGTTGTCGCCGAGGGGGCGATCATCACACACGGGGGCGGCTGTCACGAACAGGGGTTGTCGCCGAGGGGCAATCATCACACACAGTGGGCGGCTGTCACGAACAGGGGTTGTCGCCGAGGGGCGATCATCACACACGGGGGTGGCTGTCACGAACAGGGGGATGTCGCCGAGGGGGCGATCATCACACACAGTGGGCGGCTGTCACGAACAGGGGGTTGTCGCCGAGGGGGCGATCATCACACACAGTGGGCGGCTGTCACGAACAGGGGGTTGTCGCCGAGGGGGCGATCATCACACATAGTGGGCGGCTGTCACGAACAGGGGGTTGTCGCCGAGGGGCGATCATCACACACAGTGGGCGGCTGTCACGAACAGGGGATGTCGTCGAGGGGCGATCATCACACACAGTGGGCGGCTGTCACGAACAGGGGGATGTCGCCGAGGGGCGATCATCACACACGTGGGCGGCTGTCACGAACAGTGGGATGTCGCCGAGGGGCGATCATCACACACAGTGGGCGGCTGTCACGAACAGGGGATGTCGCCGAGGGGGCGATCATCACACACAGTGGGCGGCTGTCACGAACAGGGGGTTGTCGTCGAGGGGCGATCATCACACACAGTGGGCGGCTGTCACGAACAGTGGGATGTCGCCGAGGGGGCGATCATCACACACAGTGGGCGGCTGTCACGAACAGGGGGTTGTCGCCGAGGGGCGATCATCACACACGGGGGGCGGCTGTCACGAACAGGGGGTTGTCGCCGAGGGGGCGATCATCACACACAGTGGGCGGCTGTCACGAACAGGGGGTTGTCGCCGAGGGGGCGATCATCACACACAGTGGGCGGCTGTCACGAACAGGGGGTTGTCGCCGAGGGGGCGATCATCACACACAGTGGGCGGCTGTCACGAACAGGGGGTTGTCGTCGAGGGGCGATCATCACACACAGTGGGCGGCTGTCACGAACAGGGGTTGTCGCCGAGGGGGCGATCATCACACACAGTGGGCGGCTGTCACGAACAGGGGTTGTCGCCGAGGGGGCGATCATCACACACAGTGGGCGGCTGTCACGAACAGGGGGTTGTCGCCGAGGGGCGATCATCACACACAGTGGGCGGCTGTCACGAACAGGGGGTTGTCGCCGAGGGGGCGATCATCACACACGGGGGTGGCTGTCACGAACAGGGGATGTCGCCGAGGGGGCGATCATCACACACAGTGGGCGGCTGTCACGAACAGGGGGTTGTCGCCGAGGGGCGATCATCACACACAGTGGGCGGCTGTCACGAACAGGGGGTTGTCGCCGAGGGGCGATCATCACACATAGTGGGCGGCTGTCACGAACAGGGGGTTGTCGCCGAGGGGGCGATCATCACACACAGTGGGCGGCTGTCACGAACAGGGGGATGTCGCCGAGGGGGCGATCATCACACACAGTGGGCGGCTGTCACGAACAGGGGTTGTCGCCGAGGGGCGATCATCACACACGGGGGCGGCTGTCACGAACAGGGGGTTGTCGTCGAGGGGGCGATCATCACACACAGTGGGCGGCTGTCACGAACAGTGGGATGTCGCCGAGGGGGCGATCATCACACACAGTGGGCGGCTGTCACGAACAGGGGGTTGTCGTCGAGGGGGCGATCATCACACACAGTGGGCGGCTGTCACGAACAGGGGGTTGTCGTCGAGGGGCGATCATCACACACGGGGGCGGCTGTCACGAACAGGGGTTGTCGCCGAGGGGGCGATCATCACACACAGTGGGCGGCTGTCACGAACAGGGGTTGTCGCCGAGGGGGCGATCATCACACACAGTGGGCGGCTGTCACGAACAGGGGGTTGTCGCCGAGGGGGCGATCATCACACACAGTGGGCGGCTGTCACGAACAGGGGGTTGTCGCCGAGGGGGCGATCATCACACACAGTGGGCGGCTGTCACGAACAGGGGGTTGTCGCCGAGGGGGCGATCATCACACACGGGGGTGGTTGTCACAGAAGGTGCGATTGTCACACAGAGGGGTAGTTGGCACAGAGGGCGCGGTTGTCACAGAGGGGGCAGTTGGCACAGAGGGCGCGGTTGTCACAGAGGGGCAGTTGGCACAGAGGGCGCGGTTGTCACAGAGGGGCAGTTGGCACAGAGGCGCGGTTGTCACAGAGGGGGCAGTTGGCACAGAGGGCGCGGTTGTCAAGAGGGGCAGTTGGCCAGGGGGCGCGGTTGTCACAGAGGGGCAGTTGACACAGAGGGCGCGGTTGTCACAGAGGGGGCAGTTGGCACAGAGAGGGCGATTGTTACACAGAAAGGGAGGTTGTCACACAGGGACAGGGGCTGTCACGTAGAGAGGGCAGCTATCAAAGAGAGGGGGCTAATCTACCTACTCTACAAAGAATGTTATAATCCGAGTGTACCTAATCTACAGATAGGGTTGCCGTTGAGCATCAGCCGCCACAGAGGCGGCGGCTTTCACACAGGGGGAAGCCATCACACATAGGGAGCATTCACAGAGCAGGGTCCTTGTCGCCAGAGGTCCGTCACCGAGCGTGCAGGCAGCCGTCAGAGAGCTGCCCGAGGGGAGGTAGCCGTCAGAGAGCTGCCCGAGGGGAGGCAGCCGTCAGAGAGCTGCCCTGAGAGCTGAGAGCTGGGGAGGTAGCCGTCAGAGAGCTGCCCGAGGGGAGGTAGCCGTCAGAGAGCTGCCCGAGGGGAGGTAGCCGTCAGAGAGCTGCCCTGAGAGCTGAGAGCTGGGAGGTAGCCGTCAGAGAGCTGCCCGAGGGAGGTAGCCGTCAGAGAGCTGCCCTGAGAGCTGAGAGCTGGGAGGTAGCCGTCAGAGAGCTGCCCTAGGGGAGGTAGCCGTCAGAGAGCTGCCCAAGGGGAGGTAGCCGCCGAGAGCTGCCCAAGGGGAGGTAGCCGTCAGAGAGCTGCCCGAGGGAGGTAGCCGCCAGAGAGCTGCCCAAGGGGAGGTAGCCGCCAGAGAGCTGCCCAAGGGAGGTAGCCGTCAGAGAGCTGCCCTGAGAGCTGAGAGCTGGGGAGGTAGCCGTCAGAGAGCTGCCCGAGGGAGGTAGCCGTCAGAGAGCTGCCCGAGGGGAGGCAGCCGTCAGAGAGCTGCCCAAGGGGAGGTAGCCGTCAGACGGCTGCCCGACGGGAGGTAGCCGTCAGAGAGCTGCCCGAGGGGAGGTAGCCGTCAGAGAGCTGCCCGAGGGCAGCGCAGAGAGCTGCCCTGAGGCTGCCCTGAGCTGGAGCTGGGGAGGTAGCCGTCAGAGAGCTGCCCAAGGGGAGGTAGCCGTCAGAGAGCTGCCCGAGGGGAGGTAGCCGTCAGAGAGCTGCCCGAGGGGAGGCAGCCGTCAGAGAGCTGCCCGAGGGAGGTAGCCGTCAGAGAGCTGCCCGAGGGGAGGCAGCCGTCGAGAGCTGCCCTGAGAGCTGCCCTGAGAGCTGAGCTGGGGGGTAGCCGTCAGAGAGCTGCCCAAGGGGAGGTAGCCGTCAGAGAGCTGCCCGAGGGAGGTAGCCGTCAGAGAGCTGCCCGAGGGGAGGCAGCCGTCAGAGAGCTGCCCTGAGGCTGAGGCTGGGGAGGTAGCCGTCAGAGAGCTGCCCTAGGGAGGTAGCCGTCAGAGAGCTGCCCTGAGCTGAGAGCTGGGGGGTAGCCGTCAGAGAGCTGCCCTAGGGAGGTAGCCGTCAGAGAGCTGCCCTGAGCTGAGAGCTGGGGAGGTAGCCGTCAGAGGCTGCCCGAGGGAGGTAGCCGTCAGAGAGCTGCCCGAGGCGAGGCGGGAGGAGCCGCAGAGGCGCCCTAGGGGAGGTAGCCGTCAGAAGCTGCCCAAGGGGAGGTAGCCGCCAGAGAGCTGCCCAAGGGGAGGTAGCCGTCAGAGAGCTGCCCGAGGGAGGTAGCCGCCAGAGAGCTGCCCAAGGGAGGTAGCCGCCAGAGAGCTGCCCAAGGGGAGGTAGCCGCCAGAGAGCTGCCCAAGGGGGTAGCCGTCAGAGAGCTGCCATGAGAGCGAGCTGGGAGGTAGCCGTCAGAGAGCTGCCCAAGGGGAGGTAGCCGTCAGAGAGCTGCCCGACGGGAGGTAGCCGCCGGGGAGCCGTCAGTGGAATGTAACCATTAGGGAGCTGTCAGAGCGGAAGGTAGCCGTCAGGGAGCTGCAAGGGGGAGGTAGCCGTCAGGATGCTGTCAGAGCGAGAGGTAGCCGTCAGGGAGCTATTAGAGGGAGGTAGCCTCCAACAGAGCTGCTAGATGTGAGGTAGCCGTCAAAGAGGTCTTAGAGGGGAGCTGCCATCACAATTCAGCGGTAGAGTAGTGTGCCAAGCATTGACCACACACGGAACACATAGGAGTGTCTCCGCGTAGCTTGTGCATCGTGTTTCCGTGGGGTGGGGAGGGTAGGTGGGGGAGTCAGTGGAGGCCATCTTCAGGGTGTTCTTGTTCTAGGACTAGGCTTGCATCTTAGTACACCGTCACACGGGCTATATTCGGATGCAATCTTCATAACTCGTCACTTCATCGTTTTTTTTCTTCTCACTATTTGTCATAAGTTGAGATGGACACAAGCAAGCAGTGTGGCATGACAATAATGACTGCAATAACTTGGGAACATACGGCTATAAATGGGGCTTCCAGTATGAACATTTCACTTGGGTATAAATCTTCCAGCTGATGTTGCTTCCAAATGTAGTCGGTGATAACTCCAAGTGACCTTCGACAATCACTTGAAGTCATTGATTGTTGCCTGCATATGGACGTGCCGCTGGAGAAGTTCCTTCTATTAATGTTTTGCACATTGCAGCATGCCTGATGCATGTAAGTAATATATCCAGTACACATGCACACACACACACACACACACACACACACACACACACACACACATGTATTCTGAATGCACACATGAAGTCCCATGCCCTGTAAAGGGCGATGCTACCGATCCTAATCCAGACATGCTCCCAATCCTAATCCAGAGATGCTTCCAATGCTAATCCAGACCTACTCTCAATCTGATATAGGCATTATCAGTGCCAAAGTAGTGACACCGGTGTGGCCACCGTAACCATGTTAGCAGCCGTCTCTGGTTTGAACCAGCTTACATTGAAGCCGTGAAAGTTCCAAATACAGATTGAAGCTCAGCCCCGCCTTCACCTTCTGAAACCCAGCCCCGGTTTTCACCTTCTGAAACTCAGCCCCTGTCCTTACCTTCGCAAACAAACTGGAATAATTATTCAGGTCACATGATTGGGCCCGCCAGCACACATGTAAGCAGCAGCTGTGACGTCAGACATAGATGGCGACACCAGAAGCCGGCCAGCTGTTCAGACTAGTTGCCGACCTTTACACCTTAACCGCATTCCTAACCGACCTTAACACCATTCCTAGGCGTCCGTCTGTCACGTCCGGCTCTCAGGAGCGACGTCTGACGCGGGCGTCGCGCGAGGGCGCCCATTAGGCCGTCAGGGCGCCGATGGCCGGGGCGCCCATTACCCGGCCATCATGCGGGCGCCTGGCTGCTCTCATCCAGAACACCCATCGCTGGGATGTGCTGCTACCACTCGGCTGCATGTGCCCAGTACATCAGCACAGTTGGATTGGATTGGATTGTGGCCTTCCGACGCACTCAGCAGCTGAGGCCATATGGCGTCGCCAGCACACCACAATGCACAGTGGCTATCACAGTGCGTACTGCTACGTTCACTACCAGCGTGCCCAGCAGGCTAATACATCTCGACACCCACACCCCGCCCTGTGCGCGCATGTGCGGGCGCGCTCACCGCCCGGCGCAACGCCGGCACGGCCCGTACCCACCTCGATCTGGTAGGTGTCGAGGCGGAGCCGGTGCGGTCGCCGGCCAGCTGGTTGCCCTGCACGTCCAGCACCAGCCGGTCAGGCTCGGTCGGCTCGAACACCGCCTCGGTGGCGGTCAGCAGGCCGAGTCGCGTGAGCGCCAGCAGCCGCAGCCGGGTGCCCGCCGCCACGTTGATGAGCACCACGCTCTCCTCGGGCGTCTGCCGGCCACGCTCAGT